>JAIPRM010001338.1:0-39066 GCA_025469315.1 Stegophylla sp. TES_Ste_2020
GAATCTAATAGTGGCACATACCTGGTTGTTACACCGAAATGTATTACGTATTTTCCTAATTCAAAAATCACCATAACATTTTTTTTCAAAATTTTGGACATACCAGGTTGTTGCACTGGACCCTTCATATTGTCTATTTTTAAATTTTCACGAGTTTGGATTAAAAAAAAGTTTTGAAGATATTTTTGCCAAATTTGGGTAGTTTTTATCAAATTTTTAAAAATCTATTCAGAATTTCGAAAAATAATCCCTTTAAAGTACCATATTGAGCCAAATTCTGACTAAAAAATTTGCTGGTCGAAACTCATAAACATGAATTTTTATACGGGAAAGTGATTACAAAAAAAAAAAGAAACAAAACTAATAATAATAATAATAAAAAAAATAATAAGCGTCATTGTAAAAACACTTGCTTTTTTGTTTCACTCGGAAATTAAAACTGTTTTTAAAAAAAAGTTATTGACCGGAAAACACTCGGTGTGACACTCTGTATATACGTGGTGATATATCACGCAAATGGGTGTACGGACGTTTTTCGTTTTGGCCAAATCCATCGTATGCCGCCGCCGGTGCGCATGAATAGAATACGTATTATAAAATTAGAAGTAAGTCGTTAAGTGAAGTTATCGAGTCTCGGTAAACATGTCAAGATGTCTCTCTCTCTAGCTCCCTCCCTCCTATGGTCCACGCCCTTTTTGGCGACCAAAATACGCTTATCCATCTGTATAGTAATATTATTTAAATATCTATTCTGCTCTGCTCATTATAATATTTAATTATTTTCGAGTGACGGCTCCGCGTGCGTATGTGCGGTGTATACATCATGGGAAAACCTGATGACGTGGTTAACTGAAAACGGATAGTTGACGGGAACGTATAAGACTTACCATACTACATTTTAATTTATATTTACTAATTAAAATTAGTATTACGAATTGACGGAAATTGTGTTCTTCAGAATTTCATAACGACAAAAGAGACGAGATGAAATTATACGACCAAAACAGTTTTCATTATTTCTCTCTGCGTTTTCATTGATTTCAATTAAAATATAAATCAAGAAGTTTGCATGAAACGTCGGTTCCATAAGTTATAATAAGTTCCTTTTAGATTCTGAACGGAGTGAAGAAGCTCATGATTTTACAATGATGTTTAGCTCTCTTTCATAAATTACACAAAATTTCTACTCTTAATCGACTATAAGGGCCGGTAAAAATATATGGACACTACCTGCTTTTAGAGCACACATATTATTATGATAGGTATGTATAGCGGTAACCTCGTAAATTGTAACGTTGTGTGCACAATAATAATGTATGTGGAAATAAATTCATGTCAGGTGGTTTCACGTAAAATTGGAAAATTTTGTTTTCGTATGATATTTGAATAAATTATATTATAATAACGAAGTTAATGATGTTTGATGTATGAAAAATGTGAACTTATAATTAACGTATTAATAATAAATTAACTTAATACGCTTATTTTTCAAATTATTTAATTAAATAAATAATGATGGCTTTTCAAAGACTATTTTTTGTTAAGGTTATTTTCCTGTATAGCATTTATTTATTTATTTTTTCGCAGTCTGACCTCGTTAAACGTGATTACAGAGTAGTTTGTCATCGATTTTCCTTCAATAACGCAATATGATAATATGCATGTATATGTACTATGTTATAACCTCGAATTATTGTATAATATTTTCTCAATAATTTCAAAAGTATTTCTCGGCACATATGTGCTTGTTAATAGTATGAATACATACGAAACGAAAAAAGGATTTTGTAAATTATATGTAAATAGAACTCACAGAATGCAGACCGGAATAATGCGTAGGTCTCGTGTCAGCGATTGGTAGTAGTGATGTATTATTCAGTTATGCTGACACAGTAATATGTATTATAATTTTAAATTTTAAATAAGTAATAAATAATCGAATTTGGTATACCCCGACGCTTTCTAGCGTGACGATATTTATTGACATATAGCTGCTAGTATTTTGTTGTACTTTTCTTTTTTTTATTTTTTCTAAAGTACACTCTCATATTTAAATAATCGACCTTTACGCATTAGAGAACCTTTTGGTCTTTGAAACAGACCATTGTATATTGGTCTAAAAGTTTTCGTTCCATTATTCGTGAGTAGATGTTGCTGTACTTAATTAAAATCCTGAATGTCGACAGAAAACAATTTTCGAGGCTATTGAAATACAGACAGTAAAACTAGTACTAAAAATTGTTTTTTGAATATATGTAATTATTAATTACACAACATTAATATTTTTTGAAAAATTTTGAACCAATACACGATCACTGATCACTATTTTTTGTTATTGTTAGATGCGTGAGAGAGAGAGAGAGAGAGAGAGAGAGAGAGAGAGAGAATGTCAGGAATGATAGGAAAGTAAATTATGATGTGGTGGATAAAAGAGCCACGATAATGTGTCTGGTTCTCGAAAATTGTATAGATGAAGAATTCATCGAGATATACTTTTGTGCCAGGAGACCAGCTGTAGCATATTGTGACTGCTGTAGCAGAAAAGACCATTCGATTTGTCAAAGTGCTTAGTGATTTATCGTTGCTTTTGAATTCGTAATAATAATAATGGTAATGTCGTACTGAATTGCGTCGATGCGAGCGAAACAAAACGAATATGCAACGAACTGAATCGTTGTATTTGTTTTCTCTAATGATCAGAAATTTCACCGAATAATATTATATTATTGTTACAGTCCCAGTGGCGCGATCACTATACGACCTATCGAAATAAAACCTTTTGTGGGTTTTTGCCATAAAACAACCGTTAATCATTTTTTAATCTATTTTTTTGTTAACCACTTTAATTGGCTTTTACTAAAACTACTCGATGGTCTTTACTCTTTTCTATAAATAAATATTTTATCATATAACGGATTTTTATGAATAAGTATTAGTTTTTTACATACGGTATAAATAATTTGTACTTATAAATATTCGGTATTTGTTAATTTCAATGATAATTTTCACTTTTTCCAGGTTATTCGTATAATTTTCATATATTTGTGGGTAAACAAAGTGAATTTCAAAGTTTTATTAGAATTTTTTTTGTATTTAGAGGTTTATGTTCTAAATTAAGTGTTAAAACATAAAATTAATTTTATTTGGATCCACGCCCAATTAAAAGTGCCTAGTATCTATATTAAATATTATTTGTTATACAATAAGTACCAAATAAAACTTCAGTATCTAATTATTAATACTAATACAAAATAATTATAACTATAAGTGTAGACTTATGTCGAAGTGATATTTAACAGGGCGGGATAAAAATTAAATTGAATGACAATTAAAATAAATTGCTTTTCAAGAGTGGGGAAAGCCGTGCCTCTCCTAAAGGCTTCAAATGAAAAATTTTAAATGCCTTTTTACAATACAAACTATCGCGTAGCTCAAATTGAATACGATGGTCATTATTGGCTTTGATGAGAAATGTTTAATCACGTTTGTACTTGATTGTAATTACGACAGAATACTATGAGACGTATTGATGTGCGTGTTCAAAATCGTATTAAAATTTAAATAGCTATTTGTACAATTCATTGGATAATCGATACAGTCGTTCGCGTGGTTAGGGGTTGTTTTGTATGTTAGAGAACATTGTTTGCGTGATAAATAAATTATCTGTTAATGAATCAGGCAAAGACTTAGAATTGGTTATTCTAGATGATTATTTTGGCATAACATATTGGTGTAATTATCTTTCTCCTGTAGGCTATCGTTATTTTCGTAAGGGGGAACGGAAGCGTTTAAAATGTATATAAATATCACTAAAAGAACTGTGTGCAGACGCTTTTTGAGGACGACACTCACACAATACGAGAGTTAAAATAGTGTTAGAAATCTTGTGAGTAGCGTTTCACCTAATTTGAAACTCGATTCATATGAGTTCCAACTTTAAACAAGTATATAAAAAACTATTGTTTTACGTTTTTTGATATTTTTTCATAAACGTTAGACATATACATATATACGAGTAAAGGCGTTTTTAGCTCATAATATCAAGAATTTAAAAATGTGTTGTACAAAAACGTACAAAAAATTGATATATTTCCAAAAATTCTATATTAGCTATCCGAGAATTGGAAACTTTTTTCCGCCTTTATTTGTAACAATGGATTCAAATTTCAAGTTTCTAGAACAATTAAATCACTAAAATCTATTTCGTGAAGACCTAGATACATACGAATATTTTAACGTTTTTACCCAAGTTCTCTGAAATTTTCCTTGTTTATGGAAAGAATATTGAAAAATCACCTCTCTTGAGTATCATACGGAGTTTGATTTCCGATTTTAAGAAAGTGACGAAAGTTTTGGAAAAGTTTTACGACATGGAAAGTTATCACGAAAAAAAAAATATATAAATCTTTGTAAAACGCCACGAGCTCCATTCAGAATCTAAAATAAATAAGAAGTAAGAATTTGATAACGTTATAAGTATTAAGTGAAAAATATGTAAAATAGTTGAAAATCTATATAATATTTTAGAGACCAAAGTTCACATTTTAAGATTATTGATTGTAATACTGGGTTTCCTTCCAGAACACGATTTATATGTCTTTAAATATCTACGTAACATGATTTTTATTCATTTTTTTTAGCAATTATTCCATATTATATAAGTGATAAAATCACGTGTGAAATATTAAAAAATGAGCTATTATTTAATATTTACCGTACCAATGGGAGAATTTCGGAGCACGATTATTTTCTACGTAGAGAAATCTGCCATTATTTAGATCAATCGTCATTTGAGTGGTAATAATTCTAAAATTTTGGTGAGTATGTTTAAAATGATGCCTATTATTATTCTGTAAATTATTAACTTCTTTCGTTCAGAATGGTATTATTGATGATGAAATGATTTATCGTTTTTTTAAAAATCTACACACTCACTAAGAGTATCTGACCCGAGGAGCGAAGAATACCTGTAGTGCGAAGTATGCTCGGTTTTCTTGACTACACTTATTATTGCTTTATTTTCTTTTATAAATAAATTTATAAATTCAAGTTAAAAGCAAAAATACAGTTGAATTGATAAAAAAAAAATATATATATTTCCTATAAGAAGTTAATGTTCAATTTTCTTTAATTGATAACTAAAAATTTATGATGCTTGTTTTTTGATTATTTGTTCATATACACACACAACGAATGATTTGCATTACTCATTCTTTTTGATTTTCATGGTTCATTTCTGTCATAATCGGCGTAATTAAAGTTACCAGCACTTTAGAACGGGAAAAGTGCCGGTAATCTGATCGTGCCGACTAAATGGCCCCAACACGGAGGAGCGTGGTGAGTGGTGACATCAGCACAAGCCCCCCACTCGTCGTCGTGGCAATGCATATACGTCATATTTACGTACCTCCAATACCAATGTGGTTTTGAGGTTGAAAAATGTATTATACGCGTCTGAAAAACAGGAAAATAAATTATCGCTTTTCAGTTTCCGAGAACATTATTTTTCGACATCGGTATATAATCGAAATTGATTTCATATCGCATATATAAATCGTCGTCGTTTTTATTTACAGCGAAGCGGGCGCATGAATATCACGCAGTAAAAAATATTACCTCTTTAAAGCAACACAATTTCAGCGGGGGTTCGCTGTCGACACTATACCACACCCTATTAATAACTCGGGAAAAACTTTCTGCACTATTATGCCGTGTCGTCAAAAATGTGTCGTCGTCGTCGGATTATTGGGACACGTTCTTTCACTCCCCACCCCCTTTTATGTAAATCGCAATCGGCAATAATAATAATAATAAAAGAAGAAGAAAACTGAAAAATAAACACGTCGCCGTCAGTCACCGCGAAATAATAATCATAATATACAATAATATACCTACTTTAGAATCTTGCACAAAGGCGTGTTTTCAGTTTTAGATTCTGAGTAGAGCAAAGAAGTTAGTGATTTTACAACGAAGTTTTTTCTCATTATGAAAACATTTTTTCGGTATAGAAACACTTGTCCAAAAGTTTCATACACTCACTCTTTTGATCGGAAATCACACCCAGATGGTACTTTAAACATCAAAAAGAGGTCATTTTTCAAATTTCTCAATATTTTTTCCGAATACCAGGAAAACATGTCGAAAAATTTAGTAAAATATGTCATAAACAAAAATTTCATAAAATCGAATTTAATCATTTCGCTATAACTTCGAAACCACGAACATTTAAAAAATATAAAAAAAAATACAGTATTATGACATTTTTGAGATTAATGTTACAACTTTTTGAGTTTTTACGAAATGTCAACATTTAACTAAAGGTATAAATTTGGGAAAAGTTATAATAATAGTAACTCCATGATCTATGAAAGGTTTAATTAATTTTCAATATAACAACAGTCAATTGATTAGAAATTTAAATAAAAATAATTTAAATTTTAGTGAGAAATCATAGAAAACAGTGCATAAAAAAATGTTGAGAGCTCATGCAGTTAACAATAGTGTCCTAATCGCAAATCTTTTTTCTTTGATACCAGAAACAACATTTTTAGGTTTTCAAAATCAAAAGTCTTTTATTTAACTTTATGATCTTGAATATGATAAAATTAATGGTTTCCTCGATTAATGAAATGAACATAGATTATTCTATTATTAAATAATTGTTAAACGTATTAAATTTAAAACCTAAAGTTTAAGTTTAATTAACAATAACAGAATAATTTGTGCCTATATAATTATATTATTTATGAAAATAACAATTTTGCCTTATTTTTAAATTTTAAGCTCTTATAATAATTGAAAAACGCCTCAGCTTATTTTAATAAATATATAAATATAATAAATATCATTCAATTGTTGATTATTAATGAAAATTTCACGTTTTGAAGTAACGTCGGATTCTGTAGCCGGCCATCGCATTATCCAAGTATATCGGGAAAAAAGCATACGTATTATTTAATAAGTTCATTGAAATATTTCCAGAGTAATGAAATTTTCAATTTTGAAATATTTCACTCGTTATATTAAAAATCGGAAAAAAGGAGGAATATATTTTGAAATTAAAAAAAAAAAAATAAGCCATACCAACTCGGGGTATCAAAACATTCAGCGGCATTTTATTTTTGGCCGTCCAAAGAAGAGGTTTTAGGACAAATAGGTGCCGTTCGTACACCCTACTGTCCCGCGCCTGACCGTATTATACTAAGCCGTTTCACGAAATTCCGGGGGGGGAGGGGACGTTCAGACCTCAAAGTAATCCGGTAAAGTACATATTCATCGCGGATTCTGCGTCGGCGGCATGACTACAACAGGATTCTGTCGGATTTTACCGAGATTTCGTGTACCGTTCGTGAGCGCGTTTCAAAAGCGATTTTTTCCCACCTCGCGTCGGCGGCGACGCCATCATAATGCCGCGGGCTAACTAAATGTATTTTTATTATTATATTTGTGTTATTCCTATCGAACGATAACGGGAGCGCACAAAACCGAATACAATATTTCACGTATTTATACGGAATTGCAAATGCGACGAACCGCGAGCGTGACGAGTGTCGGAACCGTTATGCGAAAATACCCGTCTCACATGGGCTTAGGATCGGAATACACCCGAAAGTGGAAGTAATGCAAAACGAATTTTCGCGCTATAATATTACGCGGTAATAATACGATAAATATTCAATATATATATACAGGGCGTTGAAATTTCCTTTAAAACGGTTTTCTGCTATTTCGTGTAAAGGTTTTAAAAATATCCAATCACCGGCGAAAAAGTAAATTATATATTTTTGGGAAAATTCAATTCAGAATCTGATCAGGATTTGTGTGAAAAATGCTATTGCATTTGAGTCGTTGAATCACGACTCGACGAATATCATACTGTATACACTCTCGGAGTCGAAGGGTGACTGGTGACAGTGGCGGATCCAGAACTGGATTTTGGAGGGGGTAAAAGCCTGTATATAAATATATATTCGTTCGCCTAAAGGTAAACCATATTATTCAACTCCGGTTTCCTCATTTAAATAAATAGCTTTTACCGTTCTAACTTGGGGTCGTAAGCAGTATTTTCGAAAAAACCAAAAAGATATTCAATTTTCTGTTGTATAAAAATTACAAATAAAAGACAACACTATTGTAGTTAATAAATAATAAAATTGATATTAATATTTATAATGAATATAATTAGCCAGGGCTGAAAATTATCATAAGAATATTAGAAGAAATTATAAATACCATTATCTTCGCTCGTATTTTGACAGATCGAATTCAGACTCAGTTTGAATTGAGCCAAGGTTATGAATTGAAACGAACAAATATTATTATCTAAACAATTTACCACCCCCTCAAAATTTCCTCCCGAAGCAAATGCCCCTTTTTCCCCCTACTTAATGCGTCCCTGGTCTGTGGTGTGAAGTATGTCGGTTTTTTATTTCGTTTAGAACTTTTGTAATAGAATTTATACGGGGAGCTTACACGTGAATCGCATTTTTTTTGCCGCCGAACTCTGTGAAAATATTCTCCTCACCACAGCGATCAATTTCGGTATTTTCCAGTGACGTCAAAGAACGCATTCCGAAACGAACGATTCCTGGAATCGATTCTATTTACGAGCAACGAATAAAGTATCGAATTCTATTATGCATATATGTATTATATTTTTTTCAAGAATAGACACGTGAATAAATTACTTATTTTTAGCAATAGGGTCGTAAACGTTGCAGTTCTTTTATTTTTTGTTCTGTTTGGAAACGCGTTTCTCGAGATTTTATCGAACACACAAGAAAAATATGTCGGTAACTTTTACAATTGTTCGGAATCGCTATCAACTATACGTCTTAAGTAGCGTACGCGTCTGTTATCGATTTCAGGACAACATTGCTATGTGGAGTGGTTCTCAAACTTTTTTTGTAGCTCTGAATAGGTGCTAAAACAGGTCCTGTTTGTTTGGCGTTAAAAATCAGAAATATTAATTATTTTCAATACACACCATATAACAATTAATAAAGCAAGAATTACTTGATTTTTAATTTGTTTTCTATGTAAAGATTGTAGAACAGTGTTACGATCCGGTTTTCGAAATCCCGATGAAAACTTCATTAACTTAATGGCATTCGATTACTATGCGTATAATGTATGTGGCAATTTGTGTTTCTATGAAAATATTAATATTTATAATAATTATTAGTTTCGTGTTAAATATTATATTTTCTTGTAAAAAAGGACTATGTGGGAATATGTCTCCCATCCTCTCCCACTTGGGCTAACCATTGCCACCTAATTCATTTTATGAAGAAGTTTTAATGTTACTAATTAATGGTACTTAATAAATTGAGGGTACTTATGTGGAGTGTAGAATGTAGATAGGTTGAGGAAGTTATCTCCCATGGCAAGTTTTTTTTTTTTATGGGTGAATGATTCTAGGAACGTAGGAAGTATATAGTTTTGCCAGCTTTTGCTCCTTTCCAAAAAAAAAAAAAAAAATCCATGACTGTATACGTCACTGGTAATGGTAATAGTAACATTAATATTCTTTGGGGTAAATGTAATTATTCGTAAAATGGACATCTGTGTTTTTTTTTTTATCAATGTTCACATAGTGTGTTATTTATTATAATGTATATTTTGCATTTTCAGCCGTTTGGTTGTCTGGTTTTGACATTTGCCTCATACATCGTCAACCGCGTGGAAATATATTTACACGCACGTGTGAATTCGTGAAGAAAATTAATCGAACATACAGATTTTAAATTCTACTATGAAATAAAATGTTTTATGTTTTATGGAGGGAAACGTTGAACTGTGTATAATATCATGTAATCTCTGACTACATGGTCGTCTTAAAACCAATTTGCATTGGTGAAAATAAAGTCAAAGAATGAAACAGATATGATTGAAAATTTTTGTGTGAATATAATTTATATAATATTATAATATAATTTACGATAACAATAAACACTTGTAACTCGTAAGTGTCAAATTATTGCTGCAGAAGTCGTTTAATAATTCAAACAAGCAGCGGAGCTGTTATAATAACAAAACAAATATTTTGCAATTCTCAATTTTTATTATTAATTATCGTCTTTGGCTTCTAAACATTATATTATACGTACTACCTCGTTGTGTCCGTTTGTTCTTCGTGGTTAATAGTAAATAGCTACGATTTAAGTGGAGCGAAGAAGCTATTTTTTTCACAATAAGGCTTATTTCTTCTTTTTTCTTTGTTTTCTTCATGTAGTACTTTAAAGAGGTCATTTTTCAAAATTCTCAACACTTTTTCCAAAAGCGAGGAAAATATGTCAAAAAATTTAGGAAAAACGTCAAAATATACTTTAAGCTATAATAGTTTACTCATACATGTAAAAATTAACTTATATTTAAGTTTTTTTGTTGAAATCACTTGTGGCTATTTTTAATCGTAAGAGCAATTCAAACTTCAAAACACGGCAATATTAATAATTTTTACGAATATTTAAATGGACACAGATTGTTATGTTATTACTAATTCCAAAAATAATATTGCTTAAATCATAAAAATATCAGCAATATCATAGACAAATTTTGGAAATACCTCGTAATATAAATATTTAACAATTGTTAAACTACCTATTCAGTATACAACTGGCAATTTATTTATTATTGTTGTCTATAACTAACTGAAGCTCGGCTCAGAATCGTTTTATTGAAGAAATAATTTATTGTTTCTGAAAATTCAACATCCCCAAGTTAAAATAGGGAGTTGTCATTTGAAAAAAAAGTTTTTATCGACATAGGAGATCCTTGAAGTGAGTAAAAAAAAAAAAAGTGTATTATAGAAAATATATTTTTTATAATAACATGAATTTTCCGAAAAGAAAAATCCTAATTTTTGAATTTTTACGGTCAAAAATAGGGGTGAGCACGATTAAAAAATCACCCTATATATACCTATATATAATGTAAAAGTCATTAAAATCCTACTTTTAATCGTTTCTTATTTTTACTTATTAGATTGCTTACATAATCTGAATAAAAACGTAAAACTAAAAATATATAAAATGTTTATATGTGTTTATCAAAAACGATCATTGGATTCGATAAAAATTTATCACAATTATCGCGCGTCCTTCGCAAATTAAAATATTATTAATCGTCAGCATAGAGTGCCGCCTAACCCCATTTTGACGGTTTTTTTTTTCTGACGAGCACGATATAAAACAAAAGTCGACTGAAAAGAGTGAATGAGCAGCTGCACGTCAAAACGTTTCCTCTATAACGAAAACCGTATTATATATATTTTATATCGCATCAAAATAATTATTAATTACATTATAATAGTGCGTTTTAAATTCAAGGACGCATGAATAATTATTATTCACGAGCGCGAGCCCTTTTTTTCGGGGTCTATGAACCGAATGTTTTAATTTTAACCGAATGTTGTCTGTTTTACGTAAAATTAAAATTATAAATAAAAAAATCTCGTTTTTTGTCAATTTTCCGGTAGTCAACCCATAATTTTGGAAAATTTATTGAGGATTTTGAAAAATTACATCCTAAAAGAATATTTTGTATTTTAAGTCAAACAAATTATGAATCGTCACCCATCCCATAAACTTACAATTATTCTTGTGGCTAAATAAAAATTTAATTTTCTAATTGGTAATTTCTCGTACATATTTAGTCGATTAATGAATACACTTGTAAGTCGACTTAACGGATAAACGACAGATTGATTATTTAAAAAACTGTTCGGTTCTCCAAAGGTTTTATGATACGCGAAAAACCATTTTTATCGAAATTTATACGGTCACTTAAAATACAAATAACAAAAATACAATAATTACGTATTATTATCATCGGACAGAACCGATTTCGTAAACGGTTATTTATTACGGCCGAAGGCGTGATTTGATTTAAAATCGAGTTATACGGAATTAGGAGACAATCTAGACGTTATGAAAAATGTACTATAAACGGTTTAAGTTTGGGCGGGCGGGGGAGGGGAAGAGGGAACGCGTTAATCGCAATCTCGGGGTAAACAATAATTAATCGAGTGAGTGTAAGCCGAACGAATTTGAACTTTTTCCCCAAATCGTTTTGTCAAAGTTCCGGGCGAAATCGAATTCGATTAACGGTTAGAAGACAAAAACGGTTTTTATAAATCGTTTCAGACTTTGAAACGCGTATTTGTTATTACGCCGCGATACCATATAATGGCAGAGCTTTCCGAGCAAAATCAAAAATACGTTTTTAATAATAAATGTACCCCGGAGCACGACATTATTATAGTAGTACGACGTGACATGAGCACCGAAATCGGTATACGTATTTCACATCGCGTCGACGACGCTGCCGCTGGTGTTTAAGCGTTTCGCACGGAACTATTTTTCGTTATTTTTACATGGTTGGGGTTGGTTTATGCACTAAAATACGAATAAATACGTATGCGCGGTATTGCGAGAAAACGTATAAACTATATTCGTGTGAAAAATATAGACACCTGGGGCGTTTTTTATGGGGTGGATGTGGGCCCAGGCTTAAAAGCAGTATAACTGTATTATAACACGATTGAGCATAATTTTTTTCGCCAGCGCATCAAAGGAAACAATGTCCAATTGAAAAATACAAAAGAAAACACAGTGACGTCACCATACATTCATTTGAATAATATACTTTATATTCTATATCAGTGGTTCCCAATCTTATTAAAACTATAACTCATCATAAATCGGGTTAGATATTAGCAGATACCCCTAAAAAATAAAGGAATATTTACATATACTTACAATATATACATATATATTTGACATCGAAACGTTCTTAATTCATTATCTATATGTTCGTAAAGTTGTAATTTTCGAGGAAAACTAACGACTTTATCTTGAGCTGTTAAAATATTCGCAAACTGCAAATGTCAAGTGAATTTATTTCATCAAAAAAATCAGCAAGACTTACAAGTTTGGAAATTAATGCATTATTTATTATTTTGGCGTGAAAATTTACCTCCTTTATTTTGCCTGGTTTTTTCATTTCCAAAAACAAAATATTTTTTTGCGAAACTCAAGCATTCGATCAACATCTTGCCTCACAATATTGATTATCCTGAAATATATATATTATTTTCGATTACGAAAAACGCGAAAAATGTATATTTTATGATGTATTTCATACAAAGAAACAATTATTGTCCAAAAGGTTAACAAAAAATTAAAAAAAACAATCATTTTTCAAACCATTGGTATATTTTGCTCTTCGCGTAAGAAAGTGTTGATTAAGATTTTGATTGTTTTGAGGTTGATATATTTATTCAGAGTATCGTTTAAATAATAAAACTTGGTAAAAATGTTTTTGTTTCGTGTATGTTTAATACTATTATTTTTGTATATTTTAGCATAATATTTTTAATAAACTAAATGCATACGTCATAATTTTCATTATATATAAATCATAGCTTCAGTAATAAAGGTACGATTTAATTTTTACAAAAATAAGTTACGATTGTGCGTTTCTGAAATCACGGCTGCGCATTTTTCATTTAGAATCGCAAAAAATGTGGTAAAAATAATCCCTTGTCTAATAACTCATCGATTTCAATTCCGGGCACTGCGAAACGAACTCGCGTCGAATAGGTTTTACTCTTTCGAATAAAATGTGCTAATTTGTTAAGTTCCGAGCCTCGATTACAGGTAATAATATAACGTAGGATTTTCAGAACGAGTACGTCACGGTGTACACAGGTGCGATTCGGATCTGATTTCGGTGACGTGCTAGATTTCTCGTGTAAATTTTCTCGCGTGGTAATGTTTCCACCCATCAGAACCACTTCACCCGGTTCGTGATCCTTTTATGTTCCTGATATGTAATGAATGTTATGATGTTTTCTCAGTAACGGAGCCCGCGGACCGAGTTTCTCTCGGAAATACGCCCTCGGGATCGTTTGAAGTGGATATTACATTTTTCACTCGCGATTAAAGTCGAATAAACGTCGTAGAATTCGCAAAGCAGTTGCAAACGGATTCCGGAGCTCGAATCAAAAACAATTTATTCGGTACAAAACGTTGGTGATCTAGGGGTTGGGATTTATTCGCGTTGGCGTGTTTTGTTTTTACAATATTTTGATCACCCTTTTTCGTTCGTAATGTCCACGGATCACGTCATGTCACGAAGCAAACTGTGGTTATTTTATTCTTACCACGTTTTTGCATAATATTTTGAATAAAATATTAACATAATTGCGTATATGCCATTGCAAACCCTTAAAACGCATGTTTTACGGTATATTTTTCGGCAATGGTGACCGGTGTCTGCTGAGAGAAGAAAATATAACATTATCTATCCGAAAAAAATACCAAAGTATTTATAATTTACTATATGGCAATTTGATTTAAATCTTAATTGTTGTATTATTATATTCGTACGACTGTAACAGGTTATTCTATAACTACTCTACAAATATTGTCTTAAAGTTAAAAATTATTTGGCACGTGTTTACTTGATTAATTCTGATTATTGCGATATGAATAAGTATCTAGAAATTAATATTTTATTACAATAAACAAAGATATTTTAAAAATTCTATATTCATTTCAAAAGTCGTCAAATTCAGTCTGTATTACAATGTTAGGTTAAGTTAGGCTTTAACCCCCATGGCTCCTATACTTGTATCCATCCCTGATCGCGGGCGAATCATTGTTTGCGAAATACAGTATCATTAAAATTTTTCTATATCAAACCTATTGTATATCCACGGATGTTGAAAACGTGACTAAAATCATCACCGAGAATCGATAACTGCGACATATTTTGCACGTGGCGAAAAAATCTAACACTGACCGTATTTTTCGGGTTAAGTAAACCGAGAAACTTATCTACACGCGCGTGCGCGCACACACACACACACCGGTAAACTGAGTCCTCGTTTTAAAAAGGTAGTGAGTAAACTGAGCCCTTGTATTAAAAGCCATGTAGGTAAACCGAGTCCCATAAATTACCAACAAAAGCTAACCCATATTATTTACACCTTACTTAGGGATCTCAAGGCCCGTGTGCATATCGATTTAAAACGCAAATATTTTAAACTCAATGTTCAATAAAAGCCATCTAAAATGTATGAAATATCTGAATACGTATTTGTTTCTATAAAAAGTGAATATCGCTAATAAGGGTTTCGATTCATCTGACTGTATAAATGTTTTGTTGGTAATCGCTTTTTTTTTTTTTTTTAATACATAAAGGACATCACGGAGTAGGTTTAATTTTTTGATATTTATACGAACGAGAGAGCGAGATTAACAATAATAATATACGGGTTGAAATAATCATTTGTTGAGTTCCATGTTGCATAAAATTAACAAATGAAGAAAACTTTCATAATCACGCCTGTTGATACAGGGCTGTAAAAACGAGAAAGATAATGTTTGAAAACATTTTTACAAAACATTTGATCATTATTTTTTTGTAAGTTTTCATAGACTTTTGGTGTACGAATTCTGCGTTTGTGCTATTTTCGTGCAGGTACTATAAAAAAAAAAAGAAAATCGTGTGCGCAAACGAGTCCGCGAAAAAGGGTGAACGTACGCGAACGGGTATCAGCGCCGCAATCGTGTGTCACCGGTTGGGTTAATAACCCGTCGAGAATTACGCGACACGTCATTATTATTATACATTGTTATCATTACCTCTGCAAGTGATATTTTTTTACTGTACACGAGATCGTATATTATATTTATTATCTCGAGCAGTGTATAAATATTAATACAAAAAATATCGTCTCGTACCCGTATATACTTGTATATTATTATAGATATACCTAAAATATAATAGTGTAGTGTATGTTGCAGCCTTACGCGATGAACGTGTACGTAAAACGATACGTTTCTTTTGTGTTCCCGAAAAAAAGGATTTCGAAAGTAATATTCGCGTGCGCGCCGCGGTTTGTTTCGCGTACGTGTAATATTATTCTTCTCGTTATATTTCACTCGCGTGCGCGCTGAGTACGAGCAATTTTTCCCAGCTCGGATTATTTTCGGTGCTCTCGCGCGAGTATAATATTCCGCGATAAGGAATTTTGAAAAAAATCCCGTGAAAAAGACTTAAATAGATACTACGCGTGTACGATAAATCATTGTAATACAATTTTTCGCGGTTTATTTTCTGTGCTCCCTCCCCCCCCCCCTGTCGGCAGTGTATTTAAAGTCTGTAAGCCTATGAAAAATTGCCTTCGAATCACGAGGCTCAAACAAGTGTTTCCGACGCGACTACAGTGTAGGTGTAGTTTAAACTTCCCATACAGTGTCGACCTCCAAATTGAATATTCGTTTTTTTTTGGCCACCCTTAAACACATAATATGTTTTATTATTTCGCATTATATATACAACAAATGCGCTATAAATGCATTTTTGCCATTGAAAACGTTTACTCGTTTCATCTATCATATAAATTCATAAATACGCGTGTAGCGAATTTTCAAATTTTAAAAATCATTCTCAAATTAATTGCTTGATTTTTGTCGTCGCAAATGAAATTTTCAGTTGGTTTTCAATTAAATTTGTATTATTGCAATCAGAATTCGACTTCATACATGATGTGTAATGTAAAATGTAATCGAAAAATGAATGAATGTTTTAAATGCATATTATCTTCGGACTAGTTAGGATATTAATTTCGAACCTTTAATCAAAATTGGCATTCGTTTTTTACATTTTTCAAAAATCTGTCGTAATAATGTTGCGCGTGATTTTGATTCGATTTTACGGTTGATTTCTCACTCAAGTGTGTTATTTCGTATTGGTTTAAATCACATTTAGGTTGGCGACTATAATTGAGCAGTTGGCCACTCTTGAAGAGGTCACGTCCCCCGAGTTGAGAAACATTGGTCTAGAGAGAATATTATGCGAAATCATGTGGCGGTTTCTTTTTTCGAGAAAAATCTTCTTTCTAAGACTGGATAAATCCATTATAGTAAACCGTCAAGTCAAAAACTTAATAGAATATAATCGGATTTATCTGTGCGATTATTACTCCACGGAGGCATTGAGTTCTCGCAGATAAAGCGATAATATCTCGACCGATGGGTTCCCGCAACGTTTCATCGTCTCTCTATGGAAAATAATACTAAATCATTACGCATTTCGTAAGCTCCCGGGTGACTTTTCTCGCTTTTAAGGCACTGAAACGATCGATCTATGACACTGATACTGCACTGACAAAACAGTAAAATATACTCAGAAAACCTGCTTTTTATATTCAGCGTCTTTTTAGATTCTGAACGAAGTGAAGAAGCTACTGTTTTTACATTGATGTTTATTTTTTTTTTATTTATTTTTTTTCTGTGTACAACTTTTCGTATGGAAATATTTGTCCAAAAGTTTCGATCAGTAACTTTTTGAAACCGGATTTTCCTCTAGATTGTACTTTAGAGAGGTCATTTTTTGAATTTCTCAATTCTTCAATTTCTTTTTTTTTGGAAAAAACTACCCAAAATTTGACAAAAACGACTCAAAAATCATCACTTTTTGATTCGAACTATATGAAAATTTAAACATAGATAGAAAATAACATAAGAAAGATTTTGGCGCAAGAAAATTTTGAAAATGTGAAAAAAAAATTTTGGACATTTTTCTAACATTTTTTTTTCTCATTTATTTTTTTTAGATTATTAACTTCCTTCGTTCAGAATCGTTTTATTGAAGAAATGATTTAACATTTCTTTAAAATTCAATACACCCGTCAAGAGAATCCCACCCGTTCGGCGAAGAACACCCATCGTGCGAAGTATGACGGCTTTTTTTACACGAAGTTTGGTGAAGTTTTTTTGTTGAAATATTAATCATTTTTTGTTGATATGTATTATTATTTCGGGAATACAATTGGTTTTACAATGTCGTTTATTTTTATTTGTTCTTCTTTTAATTATATATTTTATGGTAACACCATGATATGTGGTTGGGGGGTCCTTCGCCAATCCGCCGGCCGTAGTGACCGATATTGCGTAGTAACGCAGGTCGCAGCGAATATTATCTTGTAAAGTTTAAAAAATACGCCACAATAATTTTTAATTAAATTGCCTATTGTTCTGTTTATATTGTTTCAAATGATTTGAAAAGTACAGCGTATATACCTACGTAACATTTATGGTTAGATTACCGTATTTTCAGACTTAATCTTTTAGTCACAAATTCACTATGATGCATTTTCAAACTTTTTGTTGCTTCCTGTAATCATACTCGGCAAGTAGTCGCGTGTTGTGTTGCCAATGTTCGGGCATTCAAGGCGTTTTTTTATTTTTACACTTAGCACCACCCTCCCCCTGATTGTTGGATAATATCTGAAGAGGTACATGAAAGTCTTTCCAGTGCTGTCGAATGTTTTTTCAGTATTAAACATAGTATCCATGCCACTTATTAATTGCCATCTCTGTTATATGTAGTATTATTTTTTTTAGATTCAAACTCGGCTATTTATTATAAATTGATTATGTTTAAAACAAAAGTATAATAATGAATAATAGATCTTTTTTAAAAAAAAAAAAAAAAGATTATGTCAGTGATATTACTGATATTACGGCCAATTGACTTTTCATCAAAATTACCTAAAAACCTAATAGCAATATTTGTGGTACTTGAAATAAGTGAAGTGGGTACTTCTCTGAAAATAAAATATTAATCTTATAAGACGTGTATTCGAGTTTCATAAGTTGAAGAAATATTTACATATAGCAAAACGTTTACAGAGAATATCGTATAAATTATTGAAGAGAGTAAACTTTTCACCGTAAATATTCACATAACAAGCTGACGGCAAAAAATAGTGATCGTTTATTATTTACTGTACTCACGCTCGCTCGGTTTGCCTGCATACATTGAAAATAATGCTCACACATCTCTGTTCATAAATCTTATACAGTATTATGTTACCTAAAGACGAAAACAAGGCAACGATTTTACCAAAAATTATTTCAATGAGTCTGGTTATTGCATTTAAATTAAAAAAAACATTATAAGTGTCCGGTCGTGTCACTGATTTAAAATTTTGGTTAAATAACTCTCAGAAAAATTTCGACTTATGAATGTTTTCCATATTTATTTTAATACGTATGTCGTAGAATTATGCAATAACATTACAATATTTCCATTTAGTGTAGAGCAGCGGTTCTCAACCTTTTTCATGCGAGTTTAGAACATTTTCACGTACCACTTAACCAAAAAACCCTCTTTTTTGTTATGCTCATCAAAAAATATGTACTTTATTTTACGTGTATGAAGCCTTTAATTATTAGGACTGCGTAGTAAATAATGACCTTTTATTATTATTATTATTATTATGACAAGCATGATAATAAAATAAAATTAAATGAAAATAAAATTAAATATACACAGTTACTATTTATTTTTATTATTTTTTGGGTACCACCAATGAGCTTTTTGTGTACCATTAGTACACTTGGTACGCGTACCATAGGTTGAGAAACGCTGGTGTAGAGAATTTAGGTATAATTATTATTTATTACCTAAACTGTTTAATAAATAACTATAATAATTAATAATAAAAAGTCGGCATATTTCACAGCATGGTTCATGTGTATTCATCGCTCCTCGATTGGGATTTGAAGAGTGTGTTTAATTAAAAAAAAAAAAAAATGATAAATCATTTCTTTAATAGAATAATTTTGAGTGGAGCTTCGAATAACGTTAAACAAGTTTACTTGAAAATAATAAATTTTATTAATATTACAAAAAAATTATTTTGTACTCGGCTAGGAACCTGGTGTTCCTAGCCGAGAACAGAAAAAAAATTGTTGAAGAGAAAAATGTGTTCGAATACAATTACCAAAATGTTCTTGCACCAAAACATTTTTCATTTTATAGTCTATCTATACTTAATATTTCATAAAGTTTGGATTAAACAAAATAGCTTTTTTTAAGGCGTTTTTGTCAAATGTTGGGTGGGTTCTTCGAAAATTCGCTTCATTCACAAAGTAAAATAATTTGTCTACGATTTTCATTAAGAATTGATATAGTGCTCGATTATTGTTAGTTTCGAAAAAAATCGATTGCTTGTCAAATAATCAGATGGAAATATTATATTGGAGAAAAATGCCGACAATCGAGTACAATATTTATTTTCCATAACAACAATATTTGTTTTTATTTTGAACATTCGTTCTTATTTTAATAATTTGTTTTTATTTATTTGGTGAATCGTATTGTTTTACAAGTATTTTCTAATGTTGTATTTAGTTAATATTTTACAGAGTGTATTTTAAAATAACGTTTCATCAATTGACCGAGTCCTTCTTCGCTGGAAACAAAAAAATGCGATAAGGTTCATCCTGAAGTGACCGAAAATTTCTTCGTAAAATCCGGATACGGCAAAAACGCGGTAAAGTCACGAGGGAAAAATGACCGGAATTTGGTAGTAAGTAAATACGTGTCAGCTATGAGGTCGCAAGTTTCCTGCGTTCACTATGAGATCTAACATTATTCTCGCGAAAAGATCAAATTTGAATTTTATCGAGTCTAATGCCCCGCCTTCAATGAAATCAAGAATTAATCGGCCGTCATACTGTGGTCCAAAAAAATTAAATATCAGAATTTTTTTAAATAAATATGTCATGTAGTGTAGTTTGAGTGATTTTGGCAAAAAATTCAAATTTTTAATAAATTTGAAGTCTTAGTGACTATTAAATATCGAATATGTAAAGTCATTCTAAGTAGGTCATGTGGATAATCAAAAAAATCATCAATAATTTTTTTTGAAAAAGACATTTATGCCATTTTCAAGTTGATATTTTAAACCAATTATGTATTATTATATTATATATGCTTCAAATGACAAATAGTACCTTTTTTTTACTTATACATTTTTTTTTTTTGTTTCGCGCAGTTATTCGCAGTTTATTTATGCTCCCTAACTCTCTAGAATGTAACATTTACTATCAGATAAAAGAAAAAAAGAAGTAACATGATTTATGCATTTTACAATTTAAAAGAGTATATTTTTGAAAAACTGTTTGATTTTACACGAAATTCTTATAATGCCCAAAATCTAAGTTATACTTGGCTGTAAATCAAAATGTGTTTGTTGTACTTATAAGTAATTTTTTCATCCGTGTAGTTTACGTGGTTAAAATGGTATTTAAATAATATAAATGCAACTTTGATTTTATATGTTAAGAATTTCATGTAAAATCAAAATTTTTTTCAAAATTAAACACTTATATAATATTGTAAAATTTAATAATCATGCAACTTTTTTTTCTTTAGTCACACTGTAACACGAGACAGAATTGGACATTCATTTTTTACCAACGCATTCCTAATTGGTTATGAGTAAGGTCCAACACCCATATGTAATCAATTCCTTGTTGACCTAACCATTTAAAATGTCACATAAGAGAATGCCCTGAAATTCGAAACACATGACATATCTTTTGAACATCTACCACACGTCTTAGAAGGTACCAACAGGACACAAATTTTAGATTTTCTAACCATTCGTAATCGTTATCGAGAATAACCTTAGGAAATCTGTATTATTGCTTTTTATAGACAAATGTAATGACTCGCGCACTTTAGATTTATATTGTTGAATAATGTATACAAGGCTAATGACTAGTGCTCGGAAGTTGTTACACTAAAAAAGTAGGTAATAAAAATTGATTGCATTATCGCTGTAAAAAATCTAAAATTACAATAAAAATGTCATAAAATGTTTTTGTTAAACGGATTACGTGGTACATTTTATTACATTGGTTTTAAAAAATATAAATGTACTGATAATTTATTTTTATCAGAAAATATTAATCAAATGGAAAAATGGTCATTATCCTTGGCAACTCAGCTTTTTAGGGAACCTACAAACAATTTCATTAACATTTAATTGCTTTTTTATTTTAACTATTTTTGCTTTTAAATAAAAATGAACGTATACTTTAAAAATTATTTCATTATTTCATTATTTCATTGTTCTTCATGCTTTCAAACTGAAAGATCTACTATTAAAAGATCGTCCAACAAAGCCCGAAATAATCATACAATATTATTTTTATATTATAACTACAAAAAAAAAAAATGTTGAGAGAGGATAAAAGCCCTAAGTTACTTTTACCGCTTTTCCTTTTTTTTTTTAAAGTTAAAACTAAATAATTAAAATTGATCTCGCAAACATGAATATATAAAACTATATTATATAATGGCATATTTTATTATCGTTTTACTTAAAATTTTTTTAAGTAGTTTTTTCTTGTTTTTGAAAAAACTTTAGTGAATTATGAAACATTTCCACTTAAAGTACCTACTACCTACTTACAATTCAGAGCCAATTTCTGATCTAAAAAAAATTAAAAACGGAGCTTTTGGATACGTTTTACTATACACTTCACTGAGAATGTAAAATGATAAATAGCAGACAAACGTTAGTAAATAATGGTAGTGTTGACGGCATTCAAGAACCTTTTTATAGAATGAAAATCGTTTTTAAAACGTTGGTTTGCCTTAGGTTTTAAGCAATGTAAAATTTTTTAGGTGTAGACTGTAAATGAATTTGGTCTATTATATTTTGTATGTCTTTTCTCGTATATCGTTCTTTTACAGTAGTATATTGTTAAGGCATTGGCGCTTTTCGGTGGGATATCGAGGCGCCCGAAGTTTCGTTTGCGGTCTAACAAAATACCCGGAGTTCAATGACCCTACTCTGCTGTCGGCCTCTGTTCGGCGGGACATTTGCACGCCTGGCAGCCTTTTACGATTTTCGACAATAAAACATACATTTGGGTTGCGGCGTTCGTTTTTTTTTTTTTTTTTTTTTTGTATAATTATTTCAACGAAAATACAAATTATCGTTTGGAAACGACGTAGGGCCCCCATACACATTGTTTCAGGTCAGGGAAGGATAATGTACATTTTTAAAAGAATGTCGGATTTTTTGATAGAATATATTATTTCGGAATCAATAGTTAAATTTTCGGTTCAATCGAAATCTGTTTTTTTTTGTTTTCACACAGAATCTAAAAGTAATTACTTACGTAGATAAAATGTTATTTATAATGAATCGCGGAAGAAGATAGTTCGAATATACGTATAATCATAAACTGTCAATTTATTATAAACTACACGGGCTTCGTAATACAAACAAAATATGTGATTACTAAGGCTTGAAAATTGTATTGCGTTTGCATGTTTTTTCGTGTTTAATTAGATTTATTGCTAAGTCGGATAGACATTTTTTTTTTCACAACACTGCGAAAAAAATATCAAAAGTTTACAATGCATATTTAGTGACTTTGTAGTTTTAAGAGTATATTTCTTTATTTTACCTAGTTTTTAGAGTATTTTTGATGACTAATTATAATATAATTTTAGAATTAGACAACGAAAAAAAAAAAATTAATACATTCATTTTGAGAGTTTTTACTAGGCATTATTGAGTCATATTTTTCAATTTCGACGGTATAAACTTTGATTACGGATAGTCGGTGATCTTTTGACTTTGAAAAATCAAAAAATGTTAAAATTTTCAACGTAGCAATTTCGAAAGTAAGAATGAAATTACACCTAATAATATAATTTAGTGTAAATACTTTTTTAATCGGGTACTTAAAGCGGTTTTTCAAATTTTCGTTTATGCTTTTTAGATTTGTATATATATATATATAATATATATATATATACAATTTAATAAAAATGTTTTAAAAGAATTAATTTTGTCAACCCTTCGTCTACCCTTTTATTGTATTTTGATATCTTACTTTAATTTCTAGAAATTATATTTTAAAGTGTATATACGCCTGCGGCGGTGCGAAGTTTTTTTTACTCGAATCACCCTGACTGACAATGATCCTCTAACCACCCACCAATTGGCCGCAATTAGTTTTGAAAAAAATTAAAAGTTCAAATTTTTTAGAGTTCATGAACCTGTGGATTCTCTACCCCCTCCCTGTCTATAAAAATACATAATGCTAATAAAAAGCCTATGTGAATATTATTTTAGTTCTCACTTTTAATTCAATATTATTTAGTAAACCTGACTTGAACAACCACCCACCTCCTAAAATGATTATGAATCACATGATTCAAACAAATACCCTTCGCGCCGCCACTGTATATACGTACATGGTTAATTCAAAAATATTTTTAATTTATGAAAATTTTATGTGCAAAAACATATTTAGTACGTTTTTAGAGTATTAAGTTCCGATCCCGAGCCGTAGTTTTTATGAAATAATTATTCTGTAAATTTCAATTGCAAATTCGGACGATTTTTAATATCATTTATTTAACGTAGCGTGGTTAAAACCATATGGTTGGTGAAATAAAAAAAAAATAATATTAATACTTTCTTGGGGGGGGGGAGGGAATTTCCTCTACTTTCTCTCCTTAAAAGGCACCCATGCATAGGGGTTTTTCCTCCGCCTACTCGAAAGTATATTCGTTACCCCGCATAAAAACACGAACGATGTTAAAATATTAATAATATATATTCTCTCATTTAGCGTCCGTCCGTGAACAACGACGACGTGACGGAGGGGGAAAAAAAACGCGAACAAAATACAAAACACGTACTTGGGATATACTACGTCGATATTATGATATGACCAACCCCCCCCCCCTCCTGCAGCAATCGCGTAGCTCACACGAACGGACGGTGCGGGGCAGAGGGACAATGCGAACAAAATAAAAACGATGTTATTAAACGGATTAAATCGATCATCGAAAATGACCACGGAACGTCCGAAATTAACAATGTCTCATTAACACCGCACGTACGCACGTCATAATTCATTAATTATACGCCGTGGAAAAAACGAGCGTAATAACACTAATAACAATAGTGATAAAAACATATTTAAAACGAAGTCTTAAACACGAAATCGTTTTTTAATTTGTAACGAAAACAAATTGAAAAATAATTAATTTAATCGTTCCGCGTTATTTTTTCCAAATATTTTAGAGTTAGTTGTACTTCATCTTCTGCAATGCGTTTACGATGGCATCTCGAATCTCTGCACGCACCACGAGACCACCGTAAAATATGCATTTTAAATGTCTGCAGAAAAAATTTGAACTTACCGAAAGACTCGAAAAAAAGCATATGTTCGGGAGAATAAAACGTTTTGGAGAAAACAAATTGTTTAAGTTAAAATTCGAATCGACTGTCAATTTGGTCGATTTTAGGCGATTTCAGAACGTTATAGAATTAATTTTATAAGTGAAAATGAAGTTGATGCTAAAAGAACTTATTATTTGCAATAAGAAAAAGAGAAACTTCAGTTCTCTTTCTATACTTGTAGCATATCTTCAATCCAATCTATTCGGTTCAATTATTTATTAATGTAACTTAAATATTAAGACTAAAAAGCGGTATGTACTTCGCATTTAAAGTAATCTTCACTATCCCGGTTGGACACTCTTGTTGGGTGTACTGCATTTTAAAGTAACAATAAATGTTTTTTTTTTTCTAATAAAAAGATTCTGATCAGCTTCAGTTAATTATAGACAAAAATGATTGTCAGTTTTATATCAAGTTAACAATGAGTTAACAAAGTGTTCCATATTACAATTCGTCTATGATAAGATGTTGTTGACATGCTCAAGATTTAAGAAATACTACTTTTAGAATTTGTTATACAGAATAATCTGTAATTACTCGAGAAAATTATTAATTTTGCCATGTTTTGAAGTATGAAGCATTTATGTTTGAAAAAGCCGAATATAAAATTTGAATTAAAAAACAAAGTATTGAAGGCGTTTTTGTCAAATTTTGGAAAATTATTGAGAATTTCGAAAAATAACTTCTTTAAAGTATCATTTAGAGGTGAATTTCGGTTCGAAAAGTTGAAAACTTTTGGACAAGTATTTCAAAACTTATTTATTTATTAAATTTAAAAGAGCCGGACACACTTCATATCGGACTACTCTATGGGTTTCTTCGCTCTTCCAGTTGGACTTGGTGGGTGTGTATTAAATATTAAAGAAACAATAAATACATTTTTTCAATTAAAGGATTCTGAGTGGATCTTTATTCAATTTCATTTAAAAATAATAAATCTCATTTTTATTACAAAAAAAAATGTATTCTTCATTCAGCTGCTTTTATGTTATTGTACCATTAATTCAGAAAAGAAAAGCAAAGTTTTCTTATACCAAACTATGTTTTATGTTATAGACATATATTTAAATGTTCATAAAGTTTGGATTAAAAAAAATCTATGGAATTTTATCAAATTTTGTGTAGTTTTTCCCAAATTTTAGAAAAACTATTGAGAATTTCGAAAAATAACCTCTAACGAGTACCTAATTGAGGAAAATTGTGATTTGAAAAATTGTTGGCCAAAAGTTTTGGTCGAGTTTTTCAATCCGAAAAGAAGGTGTTCAGAGAAACAAAATAAAATTCTATTTTGTAAAACCCACTAGCTTTTTCGAAAAACGTCTACACAAACTACGTTTCAATACGTCGTCCCGTAGACGTTCGCGGGGACAGCGACGCGAAGGATAGTAGAAAAAAAAAAACCAAAGGACGTTCGCCTCGAATACGGGACGTCTGGCAGGCGGAACGACTACAGTAGTTCATTCATTCGTCATCCCTGTCGCCGAGTGTGGACACGCAAATGCTGCTTCCGTAATTCCGACGTCTCGCCGGTGATAACGTCGTTACAGCTGCTAATAGTAATAATAATAATAATAATATTATTATCATCGTTCGTTTATATCGTTTGTTTTTGTTTTCGTCGCCGCTGATCAGCTGTGCTGCGGCGTTCGTCCAACAGTCGCCTCGACAACAGCGGAGCAGCAGCTGCTCCGCTGCGGCGTCGGCCGACTCGCGTCGCCGGATCGATGGCGACGCGGGCCACAGGAGCTGCCGCGCGTCGCTTGAGACGCGCGCGCGCTTCGTCCACACCGGCGGCGGCGCGCGGTGTGGCGGCCGCGGAACTGGGTCAGGTCGAGCGCGCGGTCTTCGGGACGTTATTATTATTATTATTATTATTATTATTACTATTATGAAATACGCGCGTCGTCAGCGCACCACCGCCGCGGGTGGTGCTCGGGTTTCGGGACCGCGCGCTTGCGCCCCGCGCCACACATCGGTCGCAGCGACTAGGTCTCGTCATTGGGGCGCGAAAGGGGCTCTGCTCTGCGGCCGGTAGCAGTGCCGGCCCGGACCGTCTCCTTCCCGCCGCCGCCGTGGCCGCCATAATTGTGGCCGCGACTACTGCACGTACTACTGCGTGTCGATAACACCGCCGCTGCCGGTGCTCCGCATGTGTATGTGTGTGTGTGTGTGTGTGTGAAGTGGCGTAGCTACGATTTTTCAATGGTATGGACAAGGAAAAAAATAAAAAACAATATTATAATATCATATAATTTGTCTGTAATAATACTACTACCTTCGTGGTCAATAAAATGTATAAAAATAATTCATTGTGTGCATAAAAATAATAATGAAGTATAATAAATACAATTTAAAACCGCTGATTTGCAAACTTCTTTTCAAACATTTCAATTCTCGTAATATTCTCATTTATGTACTCAGTCATACTATTTCCAAGTATTTGTTATTTCCGTTCTGTTTGTTAGTAAGTTTTCTTCGATTTTTACTTCGAAAATTCAATATAATTTAGTGTCTGAATACTGTTTAATGTATGGGTAGGTAAATCGTGTTAAAAATTAAAAATCGTAACTCCGGTATAAACAGAATATAAACTCTTCAATTTTATTTATTTAGAACATCATCGTTTTCACCATGCTTACCAAAGTACTTGACTGGGCCGTCTAAATCCCGTCAAAGTCGGTCTAGCCGTTTTGAAAATTAGACCGAACAATAGTATAAACAAATTAAATATTTATTTTTTATTTATATAAAGATGGCTTTTAAACTATTATTGTTACCATGGATACCGAATTCAACAAAAGATCTTGAACGCGAAAACACATTTTATGTTGTTTCAACTCTTTAAAATAATGACAATTTTGAAAATCCTTTCTTAGTACACCCCTACATTGTGGTACGAACAATCCCACTAAATTAATTTTTTTCTTTTTTAATCCCTTTCCCAAAAATTCATCCAAGATATAACGTTATCAATTTTTTACCGCTTTAACGGCAATAGGGATTGAATTTTGAATAGTCGGGTAAATGATATTTTATTATTTATATAACATAAGATTTTTGCCCCCTTATCACCTCCTTATGTATTGCATAACGAAAAATAAGGTAATAGAAATTTTTTATTTGCATTAAAAAAATATGTAAGTTATAAGTTTTAAAAAAATTCGACGGGCAAATAACTTTTATCCCATTTTATCCTTTTTAACCCCTGTAGGGACTAAATTACGAAAAATCAAGTTTAAGATATTTTATTATTTGTGCTATATAGTATATAACTACGTTTAATTTCAAAAAAATCTTGCCAAAAATTAACGTTTTCCAGTTTTACCCCATTTAAGTCCCTTAGAGGTTGAATTTCGCAAAACCCGTTCTTAGTGTACATCTCCTGCCTATATACCACTTGTCGGCTAAATTTCAACTTCATACGTCAAGTATAGTTTTCGAAATTTCTTGTACAAAAAAAAAAAAAATACCACTCTCTTTTATATATATAGATAATGTCGTGCACGGAACGACACAAAAGTCTTCCGTTACGGCATTTGATTTTATCCCCTGTATCCGAGAATTCTAGGGCCTTTAAAACAAGCCTTTAGTGATCTACAAACATATGAAACTTGTGCGGACTTCAAACTAAAGTCTTTAAGATCCCTTTTACAATAGGCCAAATGACTAAGTCGACAACTTGCTGTATGAAAAAGCGTGCAATTTTATTGTCTTTTATCCAATGATATTATTTTCCCTTTTTGAGTGATACGGTCCGCTGGGGATCTTAAACAAAAACATCCAATATAATATCGTTTATAATCTTTTTGTGACTTTTCTTTTTTGATGTTATTAATTTTCCCTCACGAGTGACGAGGTCAACTTTACTTTGCAGTCTTCATGCGAAACTAAAGCAACACTCTCGTGAAAAGATAATTGTCTGTCGATAAAGAATATACCTTAAAGGGGGACCTTGTTATGAATTATAATAATTTAAAAATTTGAAAAAGTACGATTAAATGAATTATGTATTGTTAAAACAATATAACATAAATTAAATAATTTTACTAATATAAACCTATGTAATAAAGGTAACCTATTATAATATAACTAATATAAAGAAATAAACACGATCACGTAAAAGGAATCTCGACCCGTGGTGATCGAAACTCATCTCTACAAGTCATTCAGTCGAAACGAATCTCAAATCTAAACTGATTTACCTTCTCCTCTTTTCGATTCCACGACGAACCATAATAGACGTGTTCAAAACCCTAATTTTCAGTTTCGTCACCTCTACAATTTTTTTCATTTTGTATCTCTGTGTATACTAATTATCCTTATTATCGCTAATTCCCATACAATATATTTTTTTGTGTCCAGGTAGCATTTCGCGTCATCGACGAGTTTACTTACTGAATAATTTTTAGTTTTCATGATTGGCTTAAAACACTTATTGAGCTAAAACTAATTTTACGGGCATTACGTATGTACATATACAATTCGTACATGCACATGTTACATAATATACATACAACAACAATAATTATAAAACACTAAATATTTGGAAGTAAATTAAAAGGTAGTGAGCGTGATTTCTATTATAAAAACGTATATATATATATATATAGATAAAAACCCATTTGGTGTAATTAAAATTAAAATTTGTACAATGTTTGTTTTGATTGAAAAAAATCATTATTTTATATAAAAACATATAGATTCGTTAAGATTCTTACTTAAAATGTCTGTAAAAAATTGATTTGAATAATAAGTTTTGTTATTAAATTATAACATTAATACATCATGGTGTATTAAAAGTAAAAAAAAAAATTGTTTATGAATGGGTATTTTCAGAAAAAAATTCTGAGAATGATTCCTTATTATGTAATGTTTTGTCTAGTGATATTTGATCTTTCAACATTATTTCATAAATATTCACACTTTATTGTGTTTCTTTGTACTGTCAATGGAATTTATATGTCATGTTATATTTATAGAAAAGCTATTTTTCCTTTTCTTGTATTTATTTTAATTTTATGTACTACAATTATTGTTTAAATCTCTACTTCATTTGAAATTTAGGCTTAAAGGATTAGATATATTTTTATATTTCTATATGTCAGTATAGTACATACTAAAATGAAAATGAATAATAAAAAAAAAGGTGGGCGAATAGTGCTTGGGCGAGTTTGTAAAATTACGATATGTTTGGGCAATTTATCATAACCCGCGTTTGAGTAAGGATTTTTTAAATATTGTAGTGTGTTCGGGTGACCTTTTTTAATATCCTGTGATGCGTTTGGGCAGAGTACTTTATGAAACCATTTTTCCTACCATTTTAATAGACTCAGAACTTGCTCGTGAATTCCAAGGGTATGATTAAAAATAGTTAGGTTAGATAAGACATTTACAAATAATGGGAAATTCGAAAATATTTTCCAATTTCAAAAAATTCTCAGAATATGCAAAATAATATTTAATTTTATGATTTAAGATGCGAGAGAATCATAATAAATCGCTCAAAATAAGTCTCAAATACGTTACTGCCAGCTATTGCCTATTAGTAAATACTTTATTATTTAAAAGAATGCTACACTAGACAGTGGCCATAATTTCAAGACCAAAAGAAACAAAAGAACAAAAAAAAAAATAAAATAAAAGAAATAAAAAACAAATCACAGAAAAAAAAAAATACAAAGCACAAAAATGTAATAAATAGTAAGAATAAAATGAATTGGTACTGCAGTGGTGAATTAAAAAAATATGAATGATTGAAATATGTGATCGATAATGTATTAATGAAATAGAAAAGTCCATTTGAAGATTTCGGTTGTGTTTAGTTGCAAATAAGCTCAAAATCTCCTCGGCCATAATTTTAATGTCTTTATTTATGTGAAGCTATTGTGTATATCCTGTCCATTTTCAATCGTAGTTTGTTCGCAAGTGGGTTTTAATTCACGTCAAAGAATTAAACGATCGGTCTAAGGTCGCTGTTGTAACGGGGACGACCCGAAGAATTTTTAAAAGGCACTCAACGTCGCGAAATCAGACGCGGATTTATGAGTTTCCACCATGGGAGTACCTATTTTATTGAATTTATCTTTCCAAAGGTTTTTCCACAAATAAAGTTCTCTACGGAGTACTTGTTCAATACCAGAGGATAAATCTCAGTGGGGAATTCAGTGGGAGGGCAAAGGGGTCGATGTCCCATCCCTCACTACAAATGATTATAGCTATTTCTCAGTTCTTTCAAGTTTCAAAAGACTTTTTTACACGGTTAAAAGCCATGGAGTATAATGAAAAATGATGATTAATTCACATTTTTAACAGGCAAAATGTAAGAGAACATTATGAGAAAATCCACGGGTTTTTGTGTTTGAAATTTGTGCTCGCAAACGAATTATTTTATTACTCGGCAAGTCAAATAATTGTAACTAATTGTTTGAACTTTTTAAATTTATATACAAAAAAAACATAAGTAAAATTTAAATAGAAAATGAGTAATTTGACTTAGCTAAAATCTGAATTCCAGAGTTTATCTAATATTGTTATCAATGATATTTTAACTGGATCATACAACGCTTAGTGTTTTAATTTATTGTTCATCTTCTGTGTTTTGTCTATATATTAAAGGTTTCCACCGTTATTGATGTTTATGATTTTTTAACTATAGTGTTAAATTTATTTAATTTAAATTATTATTTGCAATTATATTTGAGTTGTAAACTATTCGATTTGCATTTTTATGAATGAATTTTTTTTTAACCATCAATCAATAAAAAAAAAAAAATTAAAAAAAAATTACATTTTATTTCTTTTACCTTGTTTATGTTGTTCCTTGTTCGACTTTATGATGCCGGGTGGCTGAGTATAATTGTTTAACTCGGTTTTATTTAAGTTTAAGTCATAAAAAATACAGTTAATATGGTGTGATAAACTTTAAGTAGAACCATATCACACCGTATACGTTATCGTTTTAAAAACAATGGGTAATTACATTAACAACTGCAAAACCTTGTATTTATCAATTTTTTGAAAACTAGATTTTATCGAATTATATTTTGAACTTCTTTTCACACTATTTCCTTTCATAATCAATTCGGTATCGAATAATATTATGAAGTAAAACTTTAAAAAGTGACTTTTCGAAATTCTCAATTGTTTTCTCAAAATTTGGGAAAACTAACCGAAATTTGACAAAAAAAGACTAGGAAAATATCTTTTATTTAATCCGAACTCTATGTAAATTTAAATGTAGATAGACAATAATATGATAAATATTTTATTACAAGAAAATTTTGAAAATGTGAAAATATAATTTGTAAATTTTTTCCAACGCTTTTTTCTTTTCTTTATTTATTGGATAAAAAAAGTAAAGTGAAGTAAAGTAAAGTAAAGTAAAGCAAAAATAAGTAAAGTATAGACAAGAAAGCCGGACATACTTTATTTTTTAATTGTAATTTTTTTTAACTATAAATTTAAGTTTAGATAAGTACTCTTGTTCTACGATGAGAGATACCTCAATAATGTAGGTGCAAAGCTAGTAATTTATTTTTAATTTATGAATTTTTTGTTTCTGATAAAAGGTTTAGTACTTATCTCGGCGTAAAAGTAGTGCATTGTACAATACAATACGTCATGTAACTGCATAATATACAGCCACCTCTTCTTTGTATTGCGTGTTGCATTAGCCCTTCTTACTACCATACAGATCGAAGACATTTTTGAAGAACCTTCTTTTCGACACCAAACTCTTATCCAATCGAATCGATTCCCTATTCTTTCTTTTCCGTATTCCTTCGTGTCACATGCAGTTATTTTGTTTCCTTTCACGTAATTCTTTCAATTTCCTTTTAAATGGCCCCCATATCTCTCGCTCTGCAAACACTGCAAACACTAATTACTGCACTTTGTTATTTTGTGATTGTTGTACATTGCTGTATTTTTAATTGGACTCGTTCCGTTACGTTGAATACGATATTACTATTATGATATTGTTTACAATATTTATACTTGATGGCACGAGAAGAAACGACAAAACCGTTTGCGAAACGTCGACGCCGGGGTTGTTGATTTGTTGACTCGTGATTATTTGATCAGCGTCGGCGGCGGTGGCCACGGCGGCGTTGTGTCGACGCGAAAATAAACGTTTTTATAATATTATACTTGTTTACTTTTTTTTATTCTTTGCCGTCGTCTCGGCTCGGAAAAAAGCTGGAGCAAAGTTAAAATAAAAAAATCGTAATGGAAAATCACGTGTTCAGAGCGTTGTTCAGAGAAAGACAGGGGGGTGGGGGTGGTAAATGTTGGGACTGTTTCGCCTCGGGCCCTTGAATTTAAACCGCTCCCACGTACTGTTTGTGTACAGTTTTCACCGTCAGTAACATTTTCGTTAAATATACGCGTATTTACATACTTTTGCCGTACACATTTATCAAGTTCTACATTCAAGCGCGGTGGCTTTAAGGCTTCTTATAAAATGTGCCTAACTTTAAAGTTAATAACGTCGATATACTATATATTTAGTTAAAACAAGCCAATCTTCATTGAATTTTTACCAGGTTTAGTAACTGGATTTAAGTTTTAACCGAAAAAAACCGTTGTTTTGCGCTAAAATAACTAAATTTCATCGAAATTCTAATTTTGAACTATTATATAAAACGAGATATTGTCCAGTGCATTTGGGCAAAGATCCCCAATGTATTTAAAGTTATTTATCTGGCCCAAAAGTGGGAAATTATTTTTGAAAAATGTAATTAAGTTTGTGATACAAGCAATTGTGGAGAACTGTTGAAAATGATAAGTTTTCTGTACTCTGTTACGTTGCAACAGAACGTTTAGTTTACAGTGTTTTACCATTTTTTTTCTCAAATTTTCTGTAGTTTTTCCATCCGTTCCACATGGTTCAGAAAGACTACGAAACATAAAAATTTTCCAAAGTAGATGATACGTATAGTATAATAGTTACTAGATGATAATATTTCTGATATTATATAAATGTAATTGTAAATACTAATAAATTCTTCGCTTTGCTCAAAGTCAATTTTATTGTTTTATTTTAAACATATTTCCGACCGTCCACGTACTGAGAATTTGGAAAATTGTCCCGTTTTAAGTACTATCAGGATATGAATAAAATTAAAATCTTTTAAGATGCTGTGTCTTATAATCATCTATCTCATTGGAGGTATGAATAACTCGGGATATAATCTTTGGCCGCCGGCTAAGGAGACACAATTCGACCTGCGACACCGGTATAACGTGTACACTGCGTTTATAATATTACATTACACAGAGGCACATGCACACGGCACTAGGCCGCCGCGGTTGTTCGCCGCCATCAAAGTGTGACGAAAAAATTAACATAATAAACGCGTAGAGTGGAAATCGATAACGTTCCCGTGTGTGCGCGCGCGGTAGCCCGGGACCGTGTAAATACCGGTTTTCGCGTGCCTATTTTCCTACAACATTTTATTGCTGCTCACGAATTTACACTCGTATTATAATTTTATAAATAATTATAATATATACGCCCGCCGGGAAGAGCCGTTTCAAAGGCAAATTATGTAAAATTCCATTCGATCCGATGATCTTGCAGCCGCTAAACGATCGTTGAACTGTACGCGATCGTCGTCATGATAAATCGAATAAATCCCGTCGATCGTAAATCTATGATCGCAAAACTGTTATGGCGAAAAAATATTATAACGAGACAAAGGCTCGGAAGTTATTGTGTTTTAAAATAATTGTTATAAAATCGACAGCATTATTGCAGTAAAAATTAACACAAATTGCGCTTAAATAACGAATAAAAAATTATTTTTAAAAAGGACTTAGTTCGCGCCTTTGGAATTCTTCACTCTACGCGAGTGGGATACACTTGTGGGTGTATTGAATTTTAAATAAACGACAAATAACTTCTTCAACAAGACGATTTCGACCGGAGCTTCAGTTTATTTGAGACGATTTTACTTAAAAATTATAAAGTTTGTTCAAAAAAAAAAAAAAAAAACTGTAAGAAAAAAAAATTTCAAAATTTTCCTGTGCCAAAATATTTCTAATATTATTGTCTATCTTTTTTTAAATTTTCATAAATTTTGGATTGAAAAAATATAGTTTCCGATCCTTTTTTGTTAAATTTTTGGCAGTTTTTCCCAAATTTTGAGAAATCTATTGAGAATTTAGAAAAATTACCTCTTATAATAACCATCTAGAAGCAAATCGAGATTCAAAAAGTTGCTGCTCAATATTTTTGGACAAATATTTTTACATGAAAATGTGTACATCTAAAAAAATCAATTAATTACTTAATATTATTAATATTAATTTATATATTGTATGTCATTTAGTAACATGATAATTAATAATTCATGTTCATTTAATTATTCGAAAAAATTATTAGATTAGATTTACCTATTTATAAAATTTAATTCCTTATGGTTCAATAATTGAGCTTGAGAGGGTAAAGCCTCCCCAATTTTTTCTCACAGATTTCACGGATATTTCACGGATACAGGCGAGGAAATAATACCTACAAGTGCATCGTGCTAAGAGATTTTCATTCGTTAAAATTCGTCATATTCACGTTGAATAATAAATTGCTTTACGATGATAAAAAGAATGTACACACTTTGTTGTTATGACAAGGCTTAGGACTTATTTGCATATCCATATTGTATGTAGTAAAACGTTGAATAGTTTTATATGAATACGTTTTTAAGTACAGTGAGTTTACAATATTATGACATTTAATTTTGCATGTTTTTATATATTTTAAGGATTTTTTTGTGTTAGGACATATTATATTTTACATGTTTTCATATTTCCCGACGAATCTTGGAAATTTTGATCAAATCATGATTTAGGTACCAAGAGATAACAAATAGGAATAATAATAATAAAAAAAAATTTATAGCGAAAATAGTTATCAGGTTATTGCACGTAAAGAAGAAATTGTATGTAACAATGTTGTTCATTAACGAGTTAAAATGATTAAAAAATTTATATAATATTAATTAATTAATATTATTTATAAAAATATGTATAATATTTAAGTAATTACTTACTTAATGACTTAATATGCTTTCACGATGTGCAGTAACTAATCAGTTAATTTTAAATAGTCACTTTGAGGTGATTTTTTTTCCTAAAAGGAAAATTGTTTTATACAAATTATTGTTATTTCTCATTATTTCTATGTAATTTCACATTCATAAACGAAAACTTTGTATTTTTAACTAAAACATTAACATTTTTGAAAAATAGAAGAAATAAACTGTCTGTTTCATTAAAAAAGGTACATCAATCATTATACGAAGGTAAACGACGTTTTTGCTCAAAAATACCGGTTATACAATTTTATTAAAAATGCATAAAATTTTGAGAAGTGTAGTTGGAAATTGACTGACGATTTGAAAAATTGATGAATATAAATTTTAAATACGTTTTAATTTAGTTTGTACACGTCAAACGCAATTTTTCTCAATTTACAAAAACTTATAAAACAAGTAATAGACGCAAATTTACGTTTAAAAAGTATAAAAAGTATCTCTCAGTTCTAGATAATTTCCTAGGTTATGAAATCTAAAATATTTGAAATTTTCAATTTTTTTCATTTTAGAATTTCATATGTAAAGTTGTTTTTGTCAATAAATAGTTTGCATATTTCAATATAATAGTATACAATAATTCGATAATAAAAGCGCTCAAGATTTTAAGGTTAACATTATTTAGTTTTATCGTTTATTTTAATGCGTATTTCGTTGATTTTTGGAGTATGTTTTTATATTTTGAAATCCATAAATCTCTAAGCGTGGTTTTCGTAAAAATACCTAATTTTATCAAAGTTTCAGCATAAGCCACGTTACGCCACGTCAACTGTATGATAATATTATGTATAGAATTATTTTTGAAGTCATTTTTTCGTGGGATTATTTTTTCCTGTTCGATTTTTCCTAGATTTAGTTATATAACCATAGAGACAGGAACTATATGCATTTACATGTTTTATATCGAGTGTACTCACTGCAATGAATGTTTGAAGAGACTTCGTTTCGATCTGATTTCATTGACCAAGTTTTATTTCGCATATATTTAGAGGGTTGAAGTATATTTTGTGAATAAGTAGTGAATACGATTTTCTTATTTTATACAATCTCGGTATAAATGATCAAAGATTATATTTTCATCACGTAATTTCGGAATTTTTAATTACTCACGAAAAAATGATTAATTTGATACACGAATAGAGGGTGGATTTAGAGAGAGTGCTAGGGTGTTATAGTTACATACTTTGGAAAAAATATGCCTTAAAAATTACCATAAAATATCTTAAAATTATCCAAAATTAAAATTTCCTTGAAGTGATTGAAATTATACAAATCATTATTTTATTCATAAATTTATTATGACAATATTAGTAAAAAGTATTTACTATAAAAAAAATGTTGACGGAATTTCTAAATAATTTTAATGTTGTAATCATATTAAGTACCTTTTAATATACATATTTCACAGATTTGAATATTGTTCATTATTTTTGTCAGTAAATTTAATTGTTCATGTTTATTCAGGTCACATCATAAGATTGAAACAAAAATTACGGTTTAATGGATTTTCAAAAATATTATGTTGATGTCCATTTCGTTGTTAAAAAAAATATTTTTATTATTATTAGTCTGAACGTTTGCATTTTAATTATCATATTTTTGGTTTAGGTATAATTTTATAAATTATTGTTCCCCGGTTTTAACGTCACAGAGCGATTAGAAATTATGTCCAGTAGTTACTGTAAAAATAATGATGCGACTTGTTTCGTTCTTCGTGTTATTAGTACACGACGTCGTACTCGTGTAATATATATATATATATATATATATATACATATATCAATAACAGAGTTGCCACCACTAATGTCTAACAAATCGTTTATCGTATACACTGGCGATATTTTGTTTTGTTCAACGTGAGTTTGACAAATTGTTTGTCCGATGAAACGACCATGGCGGTCACAAAATAATAATTATTAACGAAAACGTTTACATTACGTATTGAATTTAACGTTTATACTACACTTGTCATAAAAACGAAATAATATAAACCAGAAACGCAAAGAAAAAAGTGAAAACGCTAACATAAAATATTATTATTAAACAAAACGTTATGATGGACTAATATGTACTAATAGATCATATTATTATATACTCAACAAAACAAAAGTGTTAATTAAAAACTTAAAAATAGTCAACAAAAAACAACATTTTTTTTTTTTTAGCAGTATATACCATTGTTAAACGATGTTCGGAAATCGGAAATAAAATGTAATAAATATTAAATACAGACTTAGAAGAACTAAAATAATATGTATGTTTGTGACTATTAGTTATAGTTTTGGCATTATTTTTACAAAAAATAAAAAATATATTGTTCAAAATGTTTAGTTATAAATAATTCGAATAATTAACGAAATATATAATAAAAATAACAAACAAAACACGGATATATTGGTAATTGATGGTAAAAGAAAATGTATTAATTAATTTTATACAGTTTTTTTTTAAAAATAAATGGCAATAAATTAGTCAGTGATATTATTAATTAATTAATTTAATAATTGGATAACACCAATTAATTCATTATCATTTATTGTTTTGTTAATTTTAATTATTATATTTTTACATTTATCATCATTATATTCACGTTTTGTGATTTTAGATTCTGAATGAAGTGAAGAAGCTAGTGTTTTTACAATGATGTTTATTTTATTCTTTTTATTTTTTTCTTTTTTTCCTTTTTTTCTGTGTACAACTTTTCGTATAGAAACACTTGTCCAAAAGTTTCGATCAATAACTTTTTGAAACCGGATTTGCTTCTAGATTGTATTTTAGAAAGGTCATTTTTTTAATTTCTCAATTCTTCAATTTTTTTTTTGGAAAAAACTACCCAAAATTTGATAAAAACGACTCGGAAACCATCATTTTTTGATCCGAATTTTATGAAAA
>JAIPRM010001339.1:0-12779 GCA_025469315.1 Stegophylla sp. TES_Ste_2020
TGGTACTTTTAAGTGGTAATTTTTCGAAATTCTCCATTGTATATAAAACCAATATGCCAATTAAAATAGATAGAACAATACAGTATTATTACAAATTATAAAAAAATAAAACACACTAGGTTTTATATAATCTATTCTATTATACACATACATTATAATTTTCATAAAATTATTTTTTCTTAAAAATTATAATTCAAACATTTTGGCGGCACCCTAAGGTGCCGCGTCACCCCGGTTGGGAATCACTGGGTCTAAGCTTAGTTTCATATTAGTAACCCCGGCCTCCAAGGGATATGGACAGGGTCGGCTTGGGTACCAAAGGGCCCAGGCAGGAATTTTGTCCTTTTTTACAAGTATTTGTAACTACTATCTTTATTTTTCAACGTTCCTCCCCCTTAATAAAAAAAAAGATTAAAAAATGATCCCTTTAAAGTACCAACTAGAGGCAAACCCGGTTTCAAAAAGTTACTGATCGAGACTTTTGGGCGAGTAGATCCATTTGATAAAGTGTATACAGAAAAAAAAAATAATCAACATCATTTTAAAATAATAACAGCTTCTTCACTTCATTCAAAAATCTAATATATCTATTTTGTAGAAAATCGGACGCGTATAATTCACAAAATAATTCGTGCCAGATTTGAGATTTTATCGATTCGTAAGCTGGCCAAAGTGTAGTCGATTGTCTTTTTTAATTGTATGCATAATCAGCTGTCATTTATACCGCATTTTGGTGCACGACGAATAAATACGAATTTCGACCGTACGAACGTGCTAGTATCCGTTTTGTAATGATACACACAGCACGTGACGTGACTAATGACATTTTGACGAAATGCCTGTAACGAGGACAGGACGACCTATTGCGATATTAAGACGTCCCGCGAAGGGTTTCCGGTCCTCGTGAATAAGTTTTCCTCAGCGCTGGGGTTTGAGCCATTGTGGACGAGAGAGGAATTAATTAATAAACAGATCAATTTGGTTTACGGACCTAAAATCATATAAAAATTAAGGTAGTACATTATGGCGCTGTGGATTCAAGGTGTTCGTCGATAGTAATTTTGTGGCTTTGCATTCGTTCTGATGGAATTAGTCAAATACTACCGTGGTCAGGGTTTAAGATAGTAGTGATAGTACTATTTGAAATTTCGTCGGATATTTAAATATCTACGGTCACATAAAACAAATTGCAACGCCAAAAATGTTTACCAAATTACGCCACTGACCGTGGTATGTGTCGATTTAATGTGGGCATTGTCGAAAAGCGCCTAAGTGTGTAAGTATTTTGATGTGGGTCGAATCTATAGTACTGTAGTGTTTTATACGTACAGGATGTAACATTTTTATTACACGCCTTTACAGTTTTTTTCCATCTTGTTTTAGCTCAACGAAAGTGCAAAACTAAAATCTTGCATCGGTTTAAAGTCGAATTTCCAGTACGAAATTGCACCTCGTGCAGCGCGGACACGGTTGTCGGGACAGTTCTCGAGTAAAACGAATTAATGAAATGGAGAGAGAGAAAAAAAAAGGTCTAAAACGACAAACGAAAAAACGTCATATTATACTTTGATAAATGTACGCGCACTTTTTTTTCGCTGTTGTTTAATAAAATACGTGTTAAGTCGTCTCCACGAGATTCTCGGAACCCAGTGAATATATTAATCGCTCTTTTCTCGTTTTCCATTTTCTCGCCCTCTCGCGCGTAACATCAACTCCAACTCGTTTAACGAATGTAATCTATATACACAGTTGATAATATTATTGCCAACATTCGAAACCTAACAGCGTTGTGTATAATATAAATATAATATAAAGTGTGTGTGTGTGTGTGTGTAGTAGTAGTAGTAGTAGTAGTAGTAGTAGTAGTAGTAGTAGTAGTAGTAATAGAAGTAGTAGCACGGCCTAAAATACTGTGTCCTCTGAAAATCAAAGTGTCTCTCCTGAATTATAAGTGTGTGACCTAAGTTTAATAACGTATTTTTAATTTTGATTATATAATAAACAAACATTTTGGTTTTTCGACACAAAAAGTCATTGAATGGAAAAATATATTAAAAAATTTAATTGAAAAAATTAGTATTAAATCAGAAAATAATCATTCAAAAATTACGTTAAAGTTATATGCCAAAAATAAAGAAAATTCTAAAAGAAAGTCCCAAAATTTATTCCTCTCAGATACTTTTTTATTCACAACCAAAGCAATCAACTATTGATCTGTCTAATAAGTATTTTTCATATTAATTTGTTTACAAATCATTATTAGTAAAATATTTTGAACTTTTACTTGTATTTATTTTGTGTATTTTTAGTTCAAACGTCATACAAGTAATACAAACGTGTAAGGCAAGAGGTTATAAAAGGTGGAGGAATTTGGTGTTACAACTCGCAGGCGTTTTTTTCTATGAAAATCTGTCAAAAGTAGGAATTGAATTAAAAAAGTGTGTCCCCTGAAATCAGATGTAGAGGTAGTAAGTAGACGGTGTGTGCTCGTTTTACCGTCGTTTATTATTTGATGCAATTCAAACAGAACTCGACACGCTTTAAAAGCGCAAAAAAATGGAGCTAGGAGCTGCAAAATTATAAATGTGTACACAGTGTGTATAGTTAAATGTTCTTCGTCCATTTTCTGAGAATTATATATTATGCTCATACGTCGTGACAGAGAGATACGTTTTGTTTTTTACGTAGCTATTTCAGAAAAAAAACTTGGTTACATTTTGTACCACGGCATTTTTTTTCTGGCTCTTCTAATAGGACGCTCGTGGTGAGTATGTCGAATTTCTGCAAAGAAGAAACAATAAACAGTTTCTTCAATAATACGGTTCATTGAGCTTCATTGTATAATGTGTATACATAAATATTTATTTCAATTTTATACCGACAATGTTCAACAGTTCAATAACATAATAACCCGAGTCGATTTAAATGTCATCGGAAATTATCAATTCTGAAATCTATGATATAATTTAATATGTATGTGTAAATAGACGAGTAACATTTTTTTACTTTTAAAGTACTAACTTCTGTTGAGCAGTATCGTGAATTTTGCTAAAATTTTAATATGTTTTTGTACTTTAGAAAAGAAATCCTTGGGTGAATTTTTAGCCCTCCAGTTGCATTTTTCCTCGCTAAAGGCCTATAATAGGCCCTTCTTTTATCTATTTACGACCTATATTCAAAGAGCCATATCTATTTTACCATTTGGCCGATTTTAATTTGCAAATTCCATTTTTTTTTTTCTTTATGTCTAGTATTTATAAAAAAAAGTTTCAAAACTTCAATTTTCTCTGGAAATTTTTTTTTGGACATATTAAGTAAAGGTAAAATCTATCAAATTGGGATCATTTTAAAAATTGACATGAAATGCACAACCATATTTTGAATTCTAGAAAATCTACTATGAAATCTATGTAAACATTTTCTTAGATAAACATGGATTTTTCAAACACTCGTAGAGTAGCAAGAGATATTTTTTTAAAAAAAACTACAATTAAAAGCAACTTTCAAACGCTTTTACCCTTTGTGTAAATATGTCATATAATACACATTAATATTTTATACACACAACACTGATCGATCGAAAATGTGCGTCGCGTTATTAATTATATCAGCTGCAGGAATTTCGAATCGTATATTACCATACCACACTTAAAAAAAAAATTCGAACGTTTTTAATTTCATTCCGCGAAAGTCCGGTGTTGACATGTAATATAATAATATTGTTACAATAAATTATCTTTAACTTATCGCACTTCCGATTCCATAGAATATTATGTTAATAGTGTATTGTGTGTAGTGTTCGTGTACAATAGTATTATAATATTGTAGCATTCGAATTTCGTTGATTATTTATTGTGATATTATACAACTGTGACGTGTCTGTAATTTATTAAACATTTCGAGGGAGAAAAAGTTTTGAGAGTCTTATAAATTAGTTGAATATTGTTTATACGGTTTTAATTTGTATTCGTCCCGAGACAGAGTTATACTCGTGTCGAAGTAAATTTTATTTTTAAAATTTCTTCGAGGTATTGAAATAGTCGTTGAACGAACGACAAAGCGCGTGTTCATTTGCATGACAAATATTATTTTGAATAAAAAAATCAAGAAATATAGATCATTTTTCTACAGACGCATAACGGTTAAAATTAATAATCCGATTTGTCTTTCGCGCAAGGCCATAGCCAGGGGAGGGGTTTCAGGGTTCAACCCTCCCCCTGAAATTTATTTTTAAATCAAAATAAATAAAATGATATAACAATTATTATAATTAATGTTGTTATTTTATGTAAAATTGCGTAAACTTCACGATAATGTAACTATTATTATGGCAAATAGATTTTGTTGAAATTTTTTTTGTCCTAATTTACTTAGTCAAAGTACGTTTTTATAATCTAAGCCCCTCCCGAAATATCATGCTGGCTACGGCTTTGCTTTTGCGGTTACGATTGCATTAATTATTTGTCATTTTACGAAATTAATGTAATAATGTGCTTAGGCGCAAATAGGATGAAAAATTTTTTTTTTGGGGGGGGGGCTAATATTTTTTTATTCATTTTGATAAGTATAGTCGTATAAAATATTTTCTGAAGTAAATATATAATATAATGTATAATGTACCTGACCTACGCTTATTTATCATACATCTATATAACGAAAATGTATTTAAGGATCAAGGATTATATCAAAAAAAAAACATTGAAATACAATTTGTATTTCAACATAGGTTAATAAAACATAGGAAAATATTGTGTTTATTAGTAATTTTATAATTAATAATTGATTCATATAGTATTATACAATATCACTCAATATCGTTAAGTAATATTCATTGTTACACCATAAATATTTTTATATATACCTATTCAAATATTATACATTTTGGGGGGGGGCTAAAAATATTTTTGGTGGTGCTAAGCCCCCCAAGCTATCTATTTGCGCTAATGATAATGTGTAATTTTCGATTTAATATTTTATTAATATATGTATTTTATTTCGATTTATTACACCTCATTTGAATAATACACCGCCGCTCTTCGATTTAACACTGATTTACAATGACTCGACGTTATGAAACTAGACTTAAGGGAAGCTATCGTTAAATCTAAATTAACGTGTATCAACCGAATTTTGCGTACGAAAGTCGAGGTACTCCACTCTCATATGTCACACAATGTCCTCGTGAGGAAATTTATAAATTTAAACGACAAATAAATTCTATTTTCCAAAAATAATAGAAAAGAGCTTTAGTTAACTATTTTTTTTTTTTTTTTTTTTTGACACAACAGTGAAGCCGAACGTGTAACGGAAATTGAGTAATATGATTTCTCTCGATACGCAGACTCCACTGGTGCACCTCAATGAAGGAACGCGAGTATCTTTAAAGAAACTATAGAACAAAATGAATACGAGTTGATATTAAATAGAAAAAATTATTAAAACAAGTATGTCTGCACTGATGGATAACCCCGAACACTAACCCGAGGGTGTAGAAATAAGGGGGGCTAAGTGGACTGAGCCTCCTCCCAGGAATTTCGCTAGGTCTACCCCGACTAGTTTTAATGAATGAAAAAATATTGTTTGATAAAATAAAAAAATATCTAAAAAATGACTTAAATTAATTAGTATCTTGTATATATGCTTATATTTTTTTCAAACTACGTTGATGCTAAACACTAAATATTTAATATAATCCTAAAACAAAATCACAATCGTAACTCGGTGTTTATTACCGTTAACTCAAATCGCACCAATCGCATCGCTTTTTGAATAACAAGTTTGGTTTTTGATGTTGATAACAATTAAGTTCAACTGTTACTTTCTTATTTCATCTATTCACTGCGACCTGTCGCCACAGCCAAAATCACCTATTATTTACGAACTCCGTCTTTAATTAATACACAAAATAATTAATAATATTTATTTATTTTTTTTTAATTTTTTGAGGAGATAATTTGATTTAACATTTAAATTTACACTCAATCTTAGGATATATGCAAATTTAAATAAAATATAAAATTAAAATTTAATTTTATTAAACATGATCAAATTGTGTTTTAGAGCTCCCAGATATAAATGAAATTTACACCGATATAAACTACACAATTCTTAATAATATAACTCGATGTAGTGTACCGACATGAAGGACAGGTTTATTATTAATCACGAGTTACAATAGGTTTTATAATTCTCAGTGAATCCGTGTACATAATATACGTTAAATACATTTATTGTACGTGCAGTGGCGTGCCCAGGAGTTTCTGATAGGAGGGGATGTAATCTGGAAGTGGAGTAGGGAATAAATCCAGAACGGGAAATTATAAACCCAGTCATAGGTACAATTCGGGGGAATTATCCCCTACAACCATTCAAAACCCCCTAGATTTTGAAGAAGTTGGATAAAATTAATACTCGTAGAGAAAGAGGGGCAAAATCAATCGAATAAACATATTTATTTCCCCCTTAAATTTTTTATCCTAATTACACCAATATGCCAAGTGAATTTTAATTAGAACAAAAATATTGTTTTCTTGCTTCATTCAAAATAAATCTTTTTAAACTTTTTCGTGTCATTATCCTATGAATACTTCTTTAAATTAAAAAAAAAATTACATTTCGACTGACCACAAGTTACTATTTTATTCATTTTATGGTATTTAATATAATGTGGTTTAAATCACAAAAAACTTTAACAGCTTTTTTATGCACAATGAAACATTTAATAGATAAATGTCTTTAATTATTTTTTATCACATATTTCATTTCGTATAAATACTTATAACTAGGTACTGTTCATATGCAAAATAACCACAGTTGTAAATATATCTACAAGTTATAACTATAGTACAGACTACTTCAATTAAATTATCATTCCATTTTAAACTTCTTAATCAATCATAAACATAATTCATATTGATTTCCTATTTCATTTTTCATAAATGTACTAAATATTTCCAACTATATTTGTTTACAGGTACTCTTACATTTTATATGTTTCGTATTTTCTAGCAAAAAAATAACACGGTAAAAAATGCGATGGCGAGGGATATAACCGCTTACATCTCCCTCCTGCGCACGTCCCTGTGTACGTGTAATAATTGTTAACACTGAACACATTAATATTATAAAATATCGATTTATTTCATATTCATATAATAGTAAGACAAAAATAAAAATGATCTTGTAACAATGCATAAAAAAAAAAAAAATCAATAAAATATATATTCACACATACACATACAAACATTATATGCATATGAAATTAAATAAACAATACGTATAATGTAATATTAAAAAATATATATATATATATCTATTTATATTTATCTACACACCCGTTGTCCAATACGATTTCTCAGTCAGTAGTCGCGAACGTGGAATAATAATAATAAAAAAAGAAAAAGACTTGTTTATCTGTAAAAGTGGAGTACTTGTTTGTTGGTTTTCTGTGTGACGGGAGGGCGATGTGAGGAATATAGTCTGTGAAAAAAAAAAAAAATTAACATAAATCAGTCAAAATCTTCCGCATACGTGTTAGTTTGATCAATAGATAAAAAAAAAAAAATAATAAAAAATGAGCTATAATTGTTTATTATGATGGGAAAATTTTACCACCAGCATATTTTTCTACGAGGTGAAGTTTACCTAAGCCACCAGATTATTAGGACCAAAAAATCAGGCTGTAGGGGAGTAAAATTCACAAGGAGTAATTATCCTTTTTTTTTTTTACTCTAAAAATATATTTCAACTCATATTACTCGAGTAGTAAATTTAATGAATAAATTTGAATTATTCATCTTGACAAGAAGCTACTTAAATCGAATAAATTGTATTATTTAACACATAATATACAGGTTGGGATTAAAAACATATTTTTAAAATAATAATAATAAAAAAAAATCCTACTATTTTTATTCCTCCAGATTTAAATTCGACGGGTGTGACCGGATTGGCCCTTTCAGGCTATTTTAACTTCGCCGGCAATACACTAGTCTTGGAAACTAAATTCGCCTGTTAAATGAGTCGTGCGAGTACACACAAAAACACAAAACTGCCGTCTAAATAAATTTTGAACAAAAGATTCCATTTCAGCTGTCATTAAACCTCGATCCTCGAGCGTCAAACACTGTACATCCCCAATAACTATTTTTCCTTAATGCGCCGTTTTTCCTGAGTCCGTGAAGCCAAAAACCTGCACACCATTATGTCTCTAACATTATTATCTACTACATGTTGAACCACAGCGTCGGAATATAAGTTAGTTCGGTACGATTTATTTTAAATGCATCCAAATTTATAGAGGACATTTAGTAGTATTCATTCATTCGCTAGTTTGAAAACGCTTCTGTCTCAACTCTCCGTAATTTTTTTACATTAATTCCTAAGTTAAAATCATACAAATGCAAAATTGTATAACATAAATTTTACCGTGTTCCAAAATTTTTATGGCTTCACAATATATTTTTGGATATTACGAGTATAATAATAATTATAAAGCATTACAACGTTCGATACTAAAATAATTTGTAATAAAAAATAATAATAATAATAATAATTTGAAAATGTCAATACTCAATAATATATTTTAGAAAACTATTATTTATTACACGGTTTGATTTATTATTTAACCTGATGATAATTTTTAAAATCGAAACCGGTCATGAATACAGTTTTCATAATACTTCAGGCTATGTTTTATTTTATTTATTTTTATATTTTTAAATTTATTTATATCATAAAAATTTACATATTTTTCACGTGACAAATAATATCACGTTTAAATATAGCCCAAAGTTTTATAAAAAAAATTGAAAAATAATTACTTTCTGCTAGTTATATACTCGTATGTTATGTACGTGTGGGTAGAAAATACACAATGTAAATACGCGGTATGCCCACCTACTATTAGTGAGCACTTCGGTGCCCGTTATAAAACAGTATTTTAGTTTACGATATTTATTTTCTCTTCCTCTTTTTTATGCGCATGCGATTCGCGTTGAAGCTAGTTAGTTCCAAAAAAAAAAAAAAAAATGTTGGAGAAAAGAGAGGTCCTATCTCGTACAGAGTGCAACGACGTTATTCTAGTATAGATAATAACTATACATTGAATTTTTGATTTTTTTTTTTTTTTTATATATATATCTATCTATATATTATAATTGTTTTCTATATTTTATAATAATTTGAACTTTAAAAAACACGTTTACACACCCAGTGCGCGTTAAGATCGGTCCTCGAAACACCCACTGAAGTGTTGATTAAAATTTGAATACTCTAAAATAACGTCCTCTGTGCGTGACCGTATTTCACTACGAAATGAGATATTAGTTGTCTCGACCAATGTATATTCTAAGACGGTTGACTTAGTATAAGTCTATGAAAGTCGTATTCCCGTAGCTGGTAATTATTAAACATTTACGACAGAGGTTGTAAAGCTGTAGGCTTAAAACGTTTGAAACATAAAGGCAAATAAGCATTAAAAATTTCAATACACGCATCAAAAACACATAAAGTAGGTTGGTACAAAAAAAAAATTGCACCGATAAATCTAAAAAATAAAGAAGAAAGAAAAATCATCCAGTTAAAATCATTAAAGAAACCCGGATTCATTAATATATTGAATCGGTGATGTGATTATCGATCATATTTTCGATGATTATCGAAACTCGATAAACTAACAGAATTACAAAACAATGTGAAAATTCCCAAAAGAGCTTGAATAAGTCAAATTATTCAAAAATATGCTAAAAAGAGCTCTAACATTGAAATATGTAAAATTATGCACATTTAAACTTAATATTTGAATCGATGGTACTGTGAAACACATTTTGATGAAATCAATTCTACATAGTACAATTACAATATACATACACACGCACACACACACACACACATACACACACACACACACATATACAGTAGCGTAGCCAGGATTTCTCAATGGAAGGGGCCAAAAGAAAAAAATATATATAAATTTAACTATAATTATATAATTATATTAATAAATATAATTTATCTCATGACAATAATTATATATCATCTACTTTGACATGATTTGTTAGTAAGTACTAGGCTTTTCGCCGTCAATAAAAATCAAAATTATTCATTATAGGTATAATTATGACATTAACTTTAAAAACTTTATGTAGTTATTTTATAATGCTTGGAAAACTATGAAGAATTTCAAGAAGATACTTCTTGAAATTACAAACTAAATAAATATTTGTATTTATAAAATTGTTAAACAAGTTAAGTCATCCAAAAAAGTACTTTTACCTAAAGATAAAAAAAAAAAAAATTATATTACTGCAAAACCAAAATATTTTTCACCTCACTCAGAATTTAAAAATCATTTTTTTTTATGGTTGAATAAGCTAAAATTAAAATACTTTATTTTATTTTTATATCTCTAAGTGATCTTTGTTAATCTCATCTATCAATACATAATTAAAATAATATATATATACTTATGAGAATATTTTATGTTATGTTATGAATATGAAACAATCGAATAAAAGTTAAAACCAATTTTATGGGTTCGAAAAATACGACGGATAGGGGGGGGCCGTGGCCCCGTGGCCCTCCCCTTGGCTACGCCACTGTATATATATATACATATATACAAATACTATGAGTTCACAGCTCTGTCGTACACTCGTCGTCGCCTTCGTACAAACGTTGAACGGCAATTATTAATAAAAAGTTAAATTGCTTTTCACTGAGCACATGTATTACTTTTTCGTTCCAAACAACATCTAATTTATCGAGTCAACTTTTTCTACGTTTTGCGATTACAAATCTCTCTATTAAGTATTATTTCTTTCATACATATCTTTTAGAATTCATATTGATAATAAAAACTCTGTTGCTTATAGTAATTTTCCGATTCGTATGAAAAGTTCTATTAAATTGAGTTGGATATTGAAGATATCATTTAATATTTGTTAAAAATACTGAAATTTAATTTGCAGTGATAAAGTAGCTTTTAACTTACATTTAACTTTAGTTGAATGAATTATAAGTAGTTAATATACTGATAAGTAACATGAAATTATGTGAAACTAAAGTAAAAATTAATTTGTATTTTGAATTATTACTTTTTCCTTGTTCTACAATTATGTACTCCTAAAAAGAGTACTTAAATAATATCTAATAAATATAATTATATTTAATTTTTTAAAACAGTCAATTTAAATTTATTATTTTAGCATGATGTGCAATAACAATAATTCTAATGGTTGATAGTAATTAATAATTATTATTATTATCGTTTTTTTCTTTTTGCGAAAAAAATATTTTAAATAATTCTGCCGATTACCCGTTTTTTATCGCACTTTAGTGTGAATTATTAATTGATTTTCACCGAATAAAGTCATTTTATTTCAGTTTAACTTGTAACGTAATTTTACAAGTTAAAAAGTAAAATAAAGTAAAGTAAAGTGAACTAAAGTAAAGTCAATCAAAGATAAGTAAAGAATAGACAATAAAGCCGGACATATTTTGCGAAAAATATCTGTGATGCGTTGTATGTCCGATTTCCTTAACTATACTTTACTTTCCTTTATTTTTTCATATTTTTACTTTACTTCAATTTGCTTTACTTTACTTTCCTTTTCTTTATTTTACTTTACATTTATTTATCTAATAAATAAAGAAATGGGAAAAAAATCTGATGAAAAAAAAAAAGAATTAGCAAAAAAATGTCCTAAGTTTTTATACGCATTTTCAAAATTTTCTTATACCAAAATATTTCTCATATTATTGTTTATTTATGTTTAAATTTTCATAAAATTTAGATCAAAAATTGGGAAATTTTATGACAAATATTTCCATATGAAAAAGTTTTTACAAAAAAAAAAAAAAAAAAGAAAGAAAGAAATAATAATTTCATTGTAAAAACATTAGCTTCTTGACTTCGCTCAGAATTTTGATGAAAAACAAGCAACTTCAAACCGAAAACTTCGCTTATATTTTCCAATATTAATACTTGATCAAAATCAATGCGTTAAAAAAATTTCAAAAAAAAATGCGTTTTCTTTCTTCCGGAGTGTTAAGTATTATCGTACCTATTGCGGGTCTCTTGTGCGGAGTGTGGCCGGGGGACGGGTAGGTGCAGGAGAGGCCACGGCGACTAGACCCTGTTTTGGAAGGACAGCGGACTGTCCCGGATCGATCCCTCCGTGTCGCCGCGCAGTCGCATGGACGTCAGCGACGTACCCAGACACGAGTTGCTGAAGCTGCCGTACGTGGTGCCGAACCGGATGCCGCTGCCGGACCGGAACGACTGATTTCCGTTGATGGTGTACACGGGCGTTTTGGCCCCGGGCACTGGAGTCGCTCCGCTCGCGTGCAAGGTGCTTTCGCCCACGAAGCCGACCGTCGAGTCGGACATGACGCCGTTCACCACAAACTTCTTGGACGGTTTCTTCCGCATGCAAACGAACGTCAACAGCGCTGCGCCCTACGACACAGAAATAATAATAATAATAATAATAATAATAAAAAAGCCGGACATACTTCGCACGATGGGTGTACTCCGCACGACGGGTGATATTCTCTTAACGGGCGTATTAAATTTTAAAGAAACGATAAATCATTTCTTCGGTAAAACGATTCCGAACGAAGGAAGTTAATAATATAAGAAAAAAAAATTTCCAAAATTTTTTTTCACATTTTCAAAATTTTCTTGCGCCAAAATCTTTTTTATAGGATTTTCTATCTATGTTTAAATTTCCATAAAATTCTGATCAAAAAATGATGGTTTTCGAGTCGTTTTTGTC
>JAIPRM010001340.1:0-39048 GCA_025469315.1 Stegophylla sp. TES_Ste_2020
AGGTTATTATTATGACTAACATTGTCGGACTAATTATAGAGGTAGAAATGATGTTTAGGTTTTTATTTGTCTTATCAAAAATATCAGTTTTATTATTTCATATACAGATATATGGCTTATATCCTTTGATTTTTTTTCTCTATAAATAAAGTTATAAGTCATTAAAGTTATATGAAAATTGATTTGTTTAAATATAATTACTTAACATAAATAAAACAACCTGTTTTACAATTATAAAATTGTGAATTATAACGCGGTCGAAAAGACCGCGGTGCGACTAACGGCGTAATATACACTAGCGCGCCTAACGCCGGGTTAAAAAAATAATTTGTTTCTTTAAAATTCTACACATCCCTCCACCAAGAGTATCTGACCTGAAGAGCGAGAATATCTGGTGCAAAGTATGTTTTTGGCTCTCTAGTCTATACCTTCTTTTATTCATAAGAATTGAAAATGAATTTCAACCAAGTCATTAAAAAAAGAGATGGTGTTAGAGCAAGTATAGTGGACATCGGCAGAATTTTAGCTTTTATCCTTACCAGCATATACCTCTTCCTTCAAGATGCTTATGTAAGATTTATTCATATAAATATTAAATAATGTTAATTGAAATAAATTTAAAAAAAACTAATAAAAAAGAATATTTCATTCCCAAAAATGAAATTTATAGTATACATGTTTATAATTTAAAATAAAGTTTGGCACGTTAAATGAATAGAGAACTTTTCCAATATTATTTTACGCATTTGACTCTGGTAAAAGTAAAGTAAAATAATTAATATAAAACAACTAATAATAATTGTTTACAAATATGAGTTGAACACTATTAACTGTGTTCAAACTGAAATTATGTTTTGCAAAATTTTGTTAGTAGGGAAGAATGCTGAATATTCTACTTCTAACATTGGTCATTTACAGTAACATACATATCAATTCTGAATTTAAAAAAAAGTAAATATGCCTACATACCGAAGAGTGAAATCTGAGCCAATTCCTCTTTTCCATTCAACATTTTCTATATTCTTAATGAGCTTCGGTAGAAAACAAGTCAAAATATCTTTTGAAATATTTATCATGTTTTCGAAAAATTCGAATACCAATTTTGAAGAAAATGCTAAATGTTCTTGACAGAGAGCGTCCATTGACAACATGATTTCGTTTCTAATTATAATAAAAGAAAAGGTTGCCTTAAAATTGACTGTAATGTAAATAAGAATGTTATGAAATTGAAACAAATAGTTTGGAACTTACTTGATTTCGTCATTGGAATGGGAAACGCTAATGTCAATGAACGTGTTGAAAATTTCACTACTAATTCGTTTACAAATATTAGCATCTTCACAAAACATTGATATCGAACAAATGCGCATTAATGAATGCCTAATAATTGATAATATAACAAACTTATTTTTACGATTAAGTTTTGAAATATTATTAATGTATTCTAGGACCTGCCTCAGAAAAATTTAAATGATATAAATCGAAAATTTATTATTCAATAATAATTAATATTTACTTGTGCGACACTACTGTCCGGTGTTCGACTACGTTTGCTTAAAAAAGTTGATACAATTAATTCCAATAATAAGGCACGTTCAGGGATCTCACTATCTGGCTTTTCTTCAAAGAATTTCATTAATGGTAACTCGTCTGATGATTTAATACCAACTAAAATTTTAGGAAAATATATAGAAATCAGCTCGCGAAGACAACGAGCTATATACTGATCTGTTTTTGGATCTAAAAAAAATAAATAAATATTAAGATTACAAATCATAATTCATATGTTACAAACACGATATATTTAATGTAATCTTATACTGACTCAGGCGAAATAATCCAATAAGGTAACGATGTAGACTGGATAAAAGGGCAGATACTATGCTTGGGTGAGTCTTGGAGTTGGGATTTCTTACAGTTGCGCCCAGTAGCATAGAATCCAATAACTCCTGAAGGATAGTATTCGGTTTACCCTATAATGACATCAATAAAATTGTAATTACTTTGTAACTACGAAACACTATAAATAATTTTAACAGAATTTTTCTAACTTTGACATAGATTAAAGGTGAAATTTTTTCAAACATATAACCAATGACTATGTATAATCTATAAATTTCATCGTTTTGTTTTTGTTGCTTTAATAAGACGTTAACCCAAATTTTGATGCTGTAAAAATAATCTGATACTTTTTCACAAAGCTTTTGGCGGAATTTTGGGTCCTACAAATTATAAACAGTAAAAAGTTTATTTATTATAAAATATTATTTCTGTATTTAAATTCATATAAATATATATTTGTCATTTATGTTAACATAAATATCCATACATACACACACACTTATTAGTGTATCAGTGATGATGGTAATTAGAACTGTTCAAAATTATTGCTTTGTAACCAACATGGATGAGTAGATTGACAGATAAATTGTAGTGCAAATAACATTAATAGATGTATTAACATGTACAAGTTTAATAAAATACAAAAAGTGCTTAATAGATTATAGAAATAGTTTACACTTTTTTTTTTTTTTTTGTTTTATCATGCCATGTTGTGATTACTGATATTTATGAATTGAAATGTAATAAACTCACAACACAAATAATAATAATAATAAATTAAAGCTTTAAAAATATGTTCTACGGTAAATATTATTAATAAGGTATTAGGTAAATATAACATTTTGTTTTACTATTTACTTCAGTTTGATTATATTTAACACTCAATAAATCTAGAAATGTGATGAATGGATCAACACTTGTCTCTAAATCACTCCCAGAGTTGACAAATAGTTCTTTGATTTCATTAATACTTGAAACAAACTCAGTAATGGTAATTGTTTCATTGAAAGTCCAGTTGGTAATCAACATAGAACTATGTAACCAAGCCTAAATAATACAAATGAAAGTCATGACTATTATGAATATAAAAAAGAAAATAATTGTCATAAATGCTAGAACATAAAGCGAAAATTATTATTGTAATACCTTAATTAAAGCTAAACTGTTAAATCCATGAACATTAGTTATAGCATTTTCTTTGATTATAATTGATAAATATCTATTAAGTAATCTGAAAATATAAAAATGTTGGAAAAAAGCAACTTGATTTAGATTTTTGACATATTCTTTACATAATTCTAAAATATTCTCTATATTCACAATAAACTAATGTTACATTTTGTTCTAAAGAGCACTCACTTAATGTTAATTCCTTGATTCACAACAAATAAATTAAATAACATAACTTTTGTTTCTGAAAATGCTGGTACAGATGAAAGAACAGTCAGTGTCGCAGCAATATCTGCCACTATTAAACCACAGTCTACTGAGGAACAGGAACTTTTTATAAATGATAACATATGACTGTATAACGAGTTAAAAAGCATAAATATTTCGTTTTCTGAAAGTAAAAATTAATTTCATAAATATAAAGTTTTTATTGTACTACAAAAATTATAGTTAATATTTTGTTAAATTGCAGTTTTCTTTCTAATTTTATTAATTGACTAATGTGTATAGTATAAATATTAAATTAGTTGTTAATCATTTTAATTTTAATTTAACTTTGGTAAACTAATAATGAGCATAAGTGACCATATACATTTTTTGAAAAAAGGAAGGCAAAGTATAATTTAAAATTTACAACTTTGAATTTAACAATTTCAAGACAGAATAAGTTTCTTATAAATCCTAACTAAAAAAAAAGTTATTAATAAATTTGGAATTTGTTTAGAGCTATTATATATATATATATATAAACATATGAGATTGGTTTCACATATAAAAGGTTTAATTAAATTTTCTGCTCAAAATATCAAGAATTAAACTTTTTATCAGTAAATGATGTTTTTAAAGTGACCACAAAATTACTAAAATTGATTTCATAAAATCTATTTCACAGTATAATTTTACCATTTATACTAAATATGTTGAGAGTTTTGTAAAATTATTTGTTTAAGTACAATGCGAACAAAATTTTCTGCTGAACCCAACACAAATAGAATAACGTACTTAAACGTAGATGCCTGAGGTTTTTTTCGAGTAACAAAAATATTTCCATAAAAATAAATAAATACATAAACAAACATAATAGCTCCACTCAGAATCTCTAAAAAGTTAAATATATTTCTACATTATCAATATTTATTACATATTTAACTGATACTTCACACTAATATTTTTGGTCAATTAATAAAAATATTTCCAGGAAGGGAAGGGCATGTAAATAAGTGTGTAAAGGTTTTGTATTGCACTCATTCAAAAATGTATTATACAACTGACAAATGTATAGCACAGTAATTTCTGAACTTAATTTTAAAATAATGCATTATATTAATAGTGAAATATTACCACATGGTAATGGCATAGGTTGATCATTTGCTACTTTCTTAAGCTTCTCTAGTATGAATACTGACGTTTGCAGAATTTGATTATCATCTAATGGTTTTACAGTACTGAGATAATTTTTAAACCAAGGCCCTTTAATATGTACATACATAAAAAGTAGATACACAAAATAGATTTTATAATTAATTTGTTTAAATTTGTGATGTTACCAATAAGTGTATATTGTCCAAGAGTTAAGGATTCACTAAATTTAAATACTTCATCCAGACCATTTAAAAAAATAATTATGTATTCTTGAGATGTAGAATTTAAAGTATCATAAAGAGCTACTCCATACGTAGTCATTGAAGTATTACGCTGTGAATGTAATATCAAAAATGCCACTGTGCCTTTCCAGAATGATGATCTAATATTAGGATCCAATTTTTGCTCAGAAATCGATTTGACAAGATGTTGATACTTCAAAGCCTAAAATTAGAGAAATAAAAGTATTATTAAAAATTATACTGAAGCAATATTACTATCTTACAATTTGTGGTGTATCATCTGACATAATAGCCAATGTTAAGAACAATGTTGTAAAATTGTAAAATCCAATCTCATTAAATGAAGTAAGTTTACTAGGTGAGAATTTTGTAAAAATACGTCCTTTTATTTGATTCCAGTCTTTTAAATTATGTTTGGAGTTTTGTAAATGGAGACCTGGAAAAAATAATTTAATTTTAAAGTTTCCTTTATATTTGTTTGCAATATTAGTAAAGGTACAACATTATCCTTAGAATACCTAAATATCAATTATAATTTCCATATAAAATAATATTTTTATTAATAGTACATCTTTAAAATTTTATCTTTATATAATTAAAATTTTGCTATGACTCATTATGTTACAGAAATTGTTTATATAAATATACACTATGTATACAAGAGGTATGTCTATATATAAATTAAATAAAATTAAATAATGTAAATATTATGGAAATATATTATAATAATTTTATCATTTATTAAAATATTTCATTTCTTTTAGGAATTTTGTACTAAGTTTAATATTACCATAGACATTATTTAAGTTAAGAATTTTAACTTTATATCAGTTAGTGACAGTTAAAATTCTTAAATATTCAAAAAAGTACTAACATACCAAGCAATCTTTGGAATAACTGATAACTATTGTAGTTGGATAAAAGTTCAGATTGTTGAGCTGAAAATAAATTGGTCATTTGAAGAAGAAGTTCAGAGCCATTTTTACTAAAAATCAAAAATCAAGTGTGAACAATTTAAAAATAGTTTTTACATAATACAATTAATACAGACTATTTTATATTACCTGATACATGCAATATTCTGAATCTTCATATCAGATGAATAAAATGTAGAGTTAAGTTTTTTATGAAAATACTCCCACAGAGCAATTACTGGTTCAGTAATGAATGACGATAAAACAACATTTTCTAATAAACATATTGATAACTTTAACTGGACTTCATTAGGTTCATTATTCAAAAATTCTTTGAGAATAGACACCAGGCAGTTATCTTTTAAGTCCTGATAAAAAATAAGGAGTGATTATTCGTTTGTTCTGATAATTTCATGACACAAATTTAAAAGAACAATAAAACATGATTTTTATGTGATTTTCAAAATACTCAAAACATAGAATACCTACAATTTTACTTTTATAAGACATTAAAAATAATATTTATATACAATTTTTACACGTAAATAAAAATATAACACTCAGGCACTAGTGAGGGAAGCATTTACACCGTCTCTTGAAGGAGGGGAAATTACATTTAACCATGAAGTTGTTCTGGTGGGACTACTATAAATATTTTCTAATTAATAATGAATTATCAACACAACAGGTACGGAAAAAAGTTGAATTTCTAGAAGTAACATAGAGAGCAGTACAATTGCTACTGCAGGAATACTAGTGTCATCAAAGCATATAAGTATTCGAAGGTTAAACAAATGCACTTACCAATAAAAACAAGTAAAATCTATTAATTTTAAGTTTAATTTCTCATGAAGAAATATAATAAGTATTATAATTCAGAATAATAAGATATCTTCAACTTACCAACTGAACTTAACCTTGTAAGTTTTTTGTAAAAGATGAGATAAAAAAAAAAAAAAAAAAGTAATACATTATTATAAAATAAATAATAATATGACGATAAATCACTTCACTTACTATTGATGTTGACAAATCAGATCTTTGTAAGCTATTTAAAAACCATAATCGAAAAATGAGTTCTTCACAATCTACTAAATTGATGTTTTTAAAAATTATGTTGAAATACTGCCAAAAATTCTAAAAATAATAAACAACAAAAATATTAAAAAAATAAATAAATACAAATTTGAATAAATTAATAAACTTACATCAGTATTATATAGTATTTGTTGTTTGTTAATTAAATACTGTATAAGAACTAAATAATCATAAGTACAATCACAAAGTAATGCATTTTTAGAGTAAAGTTCTTTGGGCTTTAGCTGCAATACAATATAATAATAATAATGAGTGTACATTATAAAAAGTATATAATAATCATGAACACATTTGTACCATATCTATGATAATAATAAAAGGGTTATTTACTTTTTTAAACCTATTTCTTGTAAATTGTACTATATCATTCAAAGCATTGTACAGAGAATCTTTCAAAGTATCTTTATTCTTAGGTAATTCTGAAAGCAATGTTAATTGAAACCACCGTACATCCAAGTGACAATGATATAAATGATAATAATTGTTATTCTGCACACACAACAAACAAAATATGTCTATTATTTATTATTCATTATTTAGTAATAAACAAACTTACAAGAGTAAATTACATAGTATATTGAAAATATATTCTTTTAATTATCAAGAAAATTTCTGTTATGCTTATTACTAGGTAGTTTATCACATTGTTTTGTAAAATAAATTAACAACAATAGTTAAAAAGTGTTTTGTTCACAACATTATTTTGTAGCATTAATTAAATATTTAGTGCAATAACAACAGAATACTATTATGTAATTGGATCACTTTAAGGTAAAACAGTTTACTTTGAAATCAGATGAAGACAATGCATGTTGTATAATAGTGTCAGATAAATTTTGAAACTGTCCAAGAGCTGAATGTAAATTATCTAATTCGGATACAATATTACTTTCATGATAGTCCATTAACCAATTGTAATCCTCTGAGGAATTTATTCTGGAATAATAAATTCATAAATATTATTTATCATACTGTTTCCAAGTTGAATACTATTACTTTTTAACACAGTCTCTTAAATATAAAAGAAACTCAACAATTTGCTGTCTAATGTCAGCATAATTAAGTGTTTTGTAATTATTTGGTTCTTGAAATCTAAATGTTTTGTTTTGATCCCGTAGAACAGAGCTTAAACTTAACACATGTTTTCTAAACATGAAAACAGTAATCAATTATTTTTATGGCAAAAATAAATTAATTCAATACATACTTTGCCATTCTGAATAGTACAGGAATGTCATGCACTAAACTATGACCTCTATGAAATGAATAACCAAATAATTTAATATCGTAAGTTTGATTTTCATTGTCAATAGTTGTAGAACTATCAAACATTTGTTCCCGGTGTACGAACTGTTCATTTGAAACAATCGACTGACCTTTGCAGTTAAAACAAGATAAAGATGTTGACTGATCTATAAGTTGGAACGATAAACAAAAATGTTTTTTTAAACTTAGGTGTATGTTACTTATCGATCTAAAATTACTGAACACGATATTATTTTTATTTCCTTACCAGTATTTTGTGAATGATATTCTGCGGAGAACAAATGCATATTGACCAATGACTTAAAACGTATTATTTTACATGTAAAATATGTTTTTTTATTATGTAGGTAGTACTCATCTATGAAATACACATATTAATATATGTCGATGTAAAACGTTTCATTTTCAAACCGTGGAAAATAGATAATCACATCGTGGATAATATTATAATTTGGGACTTTAATTTGAATATAGATCTGGTGATGAAAATGATGAAATTCATATGGACTTTTTATTTAAGATAATATCATGATTACAGCTCAGAATGCATTTCTGATTTCATATAATCTATGGTTTTGGCGGGAAATATATATTTGTGTATGATAATACAGTGTAGACACGACACGAATAAAACTTCCGAACAATAATACAATATTAAGTCATTCAATATTAAGATTTAAATCTCGCTCGAATTTAAACTTTTCAACATCCTTCCCAGTGGCGTAGTTCCGGGGAGGGTTAGGGGTTTTAAATCCCTCCCAGAACCAAAAAATAAATGTCCAATTATAAAGTATAAACGGCAAAATACTTATATTATGTTTTTAGATTCTGAACGGATGATTTTGCAATGATGTTTATTTATTTTTTTCTCTTTTTGTGAACACTTTCGTATAAAAATACTTGTCCAAAAGTTTCGATCAGTATCTCTATAGAATCCGAATCACACCCAGATGGTACTTTGGAGAGATAATATTTCTGATTTCTCAATACTTTTTCCAAAAAAGTGGAAAATCTGTCGAATAATTGATAAAAACCGGCAAAATATGCAATTACTGGAATTTCCGTAAAATCGAAAATTGCTTTTTAACATAACTTCAAAAATAATGAAGCTAGGGACTTGAAACTGTCACAAACTACTAAAACAAGCACATCCAAATAACAAAGCTCTGTTGTTTTGTTGTCTAATTTCTCCTACCAAGTAGATTTCAGAAACCGTCATATGGCCGTCGTCTTGTTCTCTCGCCTAATGGCAGTTGTCTTGTCGACAGCATAGCTGCAGCTATGTCATGTTGGCAGAAGAGCTCGCGGAAATTGTCAAGTGTTTTGTGCGCCGCTTACTTGCGTTTTCTCAATAGACGCACTATAAAACCTTAAATTTTTCACCTCAATCAACAACACCAGTGAAAATAAGACTACAAAAATATAAGATAGGTATTTTGTACAAAAGTAAAGTATAGATAAGAAAGCCAGATATACTTTGCATCACAGATATTCTTCGCTCCTCGTGTCAGATACTTTTAGTGGGTGTGTAGAAGTTTAAAGATATGATAAATCATTTCATCAATAAGACGATTCTGAAAATATGAAGTATATAATATAAAGGACAATAATAGCAGGCATTTTCAACACACCCGCCAAAAGTATCTGACCCGAAGAGCGAAAAATATCCGTGGTATGAAGTATGTTCGGCTTCTTATCTGTATTTTAATTTCCTTTTTTTTATCTAATGAATAAAGAAAAGGAAAAAATAACTAATGAGGAAAAAATGTTCAATTTTTTTCACATATTCAAAATTTTCTTGCACCAAAATGTTTTTCATATTATTGTCTATCTATGTTTAAATTTTAATAAACTTTGGATTAAAAATAATGGTTTCTGAGTCTTTTTATTTCAAATTTTGGGTAGTTTTTTTCAATAAAAAAAAAAAAAAAAAAAAAAATTAAGAATTAAGAAATTTAAAAAATTACCTTTATAAAGTACCAAAACTAGAGGTGAATTGGGTTTTAAAAAGTTGCTAATGGAGACTTTAGGATGAGTATTTTTATATAAAAAAGTATTTCCAGAAAAAAAAAACATCATTGTAAAAACAGTAGCTTCTTCACTTCATTCAAAATCTAAAAATATTAATTAATATCCCTTTTTTTAAATAAATGAATTGATCTTGTAAACATATTTGGAATCTGTTTAATATGAAAATGATATGAGCATCCATACCTTTGAAAAATATAGTAGAATTATAGTACCATTATATTTCTTAATTTTTAAGACATATTTCAAACAAATATAAAACACAATTAATACTATATAGTATATAATAATAATAAAAAAATTACAAATTTCAATTAAAAAAAATACTGTTTAATTTCATTTGTTCATTAACAAAATATATGCTCTTAATTTTAGTAATAACAATTAATATAATGAGTTATTTTATTAATTAGAAAAAATGTATCAAAATGTAAAAACATAATATTTAAAATTTGTTCTTGTTTCTTTAACTTGACCAACTTGGAACTATTGGTTTGAATATCCATTGTTGGTTAGCATTATTTGTATCACATGGCGATAATATCACCTGGCTGGATAATGGATGAGCACTTAGACATTTTCTTGTGGTTGTATGTAATAATAACTTGTTAGTCTAAAAAAAAATAAAAATAAAATATAAAATATTATAAAATATGAATTAATAATTATAAATTTTAAAAATCAGATAAGCACTTTTCTGATAAATATAGTAAAACAGTATTAGTAAACCGTTAAAAAGGCGTTGATTTTATGTGAAATTATTTTTATGTAAAATGTATACAATTAATCCAGAAATGGTCTAAATTCAAATTTTTATTGAAAATCACATATAAATCTTTTAGTAAATATTATGCAGTATAAATTATCTAATTTTAAAAAGCAATGTAAAGAATAATAGTAACTTTGATCAAAATAATATGAAAAAAAACTGAACATAGCAAATTGTTCAAATAAATTTTAATTTAAAACAATAAACTATCAATTATTTTTTTACATTATTGAAAATTTTAAATTTATAATTAAAATTAATCATAATTATTAATGTTTTATATAAAATTAAACTGTTTATAGTTCATAAAAATAATTTATGAATTATACATACAGATTCATATTGCCAGGGTCCATCAACAGTTCCTAATGGGCATACCACTAATTTAACATTTTGTCGATCAGCGGAAATACATCGTTCACCGACACCAAGTTGTCCTTTTGTGTTCAGTCTATAAAGCTGTAAGCATAATAAATTAAAATTACAATTTGTTATACATGTCCAGGATGTACCATTAAATTTGAATTTGATTGAATATTTTCTTCTGATGTTTGGTGATCAGTAGATTATTAGATTAAATTGAGAGGAATATACGTCAGAGCTTAGGTATTAATTGTCACACATAAATCAGGGCTCATTATTTAGTATAGTATAATATGGTACTACAATAATTAAAAATAATAATAATTTATACTTTAACATATTTATTAATTAAATCAGAGCAAGTGAGTAGGTTTTAAGTCCAAGAGCTAGAAAATTTTTTCATAACTTTAAGGTAATTCCTCAAAGTTATATGAATGGTTTTCACAAGTACATGATTACTTGATATTATTTGGTTTAAAGTGTCGAACTTATTAACATTAAAATAGTACCTAGCTAAAAGAGAAAATTATGGAATACTATAAGGTTTTAGATTTGTTATTTAATATTTACAGCATTAAATTTTATTGTTAGAAGCTTACTAACTAAACCAATGCATCTACCTTCTCTCAAATACAAAAGAATTTAACATATTAAAACCTAATCAAAGTAATTTACACGAAAAATATTAACCTTAGATTTTATTAAAATACTTCAAGGATATTTCATTTTATTATAAACTACTTTATATATTAATAAATATTATACATTAATAATTTATATTATTATACATTATATTTTTTACTTTAATTGGTAGATTTCATATAAAATAATCATTATTAAATTGATTCAATTCACTCATTCATAAGGCAGAATTGTTACGTAATAAATATTAATGGAATTCCATAATTTTACTCGATAAATGAACAAAAAATATGTATTCATAAAAAAAGAATTAAAAGTAAGGGAATCGAGTTTATACTACATAGTGCATAAGGCATATCATAAAATATTGATTTTTTTTTTTCACACATAAATGATAAATTTAAAAAAAACACTACATTTGCACTCCAACAGCACTAGGCTTCTTTGTGACTAATACATAAATGTTGATCATCTTTTATATTATGCAAAAAATAAATGAACAGAATAAACAGTAATTAAATAAATACCACTATAATTACTTGGTATTAGAAACATATTGCATACCTGATTATTTCCTTGTCCGTGGCATAACTCTAAACCTACTAATGATGGTGGTTGATGACCTCTAGTATCTAAGCAAGTGTTTTTCCCAATATTCCGTAGCTAAATGTAAAACAAGTATTAAATTAAAATATATTTTATTTTACCAAGTAAAATAAATTACTTACTTCTCCCCAGTGTACATTTGGAGGGAGTTCAGGGAACTTTGTATACACGTCATATGCAACATTTTCCATAAACCATGAAAAATCTTTACATTGTAGTTTATCTTTCAATTCCAATTGTTTGCTTATATCACCCATATCTAAGTAGCGTGCCAATGGTTCACGGGTATAAAAAAATTCTTTATGTTTATCATCAAACCATGTTTCAATTACACGTTTATAATTCTAAAACAAATATTTTGTATTCTAAAAAATAATACATTGTTATATATAATACAATAATTCATACATATGTAATCAATGGTCCTTTGACTTTTTTGCCAAGTTCTCCAAAATTATAGGGCATAAATCCACGATAAACATGTCCAACACGGGAACAAGGTACCCATTCAATACTACCACCACATTGCCAGATCTAATAATTAAACACATTAATCAAATAAGAGCACACACATCACACAATATTTGTATAGTAAAAAGTAAATACAGAAAACAAACAGTTGATAATTAATTACATTGGGATATTTTCTATATAGACATTGAAATTTTTATCTGACACAAAAAATCAACATAATTTAATTAAAGATGGGATTTAGAAATAATAGAAATATTAAAAATAATAAACATTATTTTACTTTCTTTATTAAAACATTTATTACTTTAGGGGAATGAAATGCAAAATAAACACAAGACTGATTAAACATTAGTGCTTTAAAAAACATTAAAATTTTAAAAGCAAAAGACTTAAGCAGAATTCACATCAAGAATTCCAAACTTTTTTTTTTGTTAGAAATATGGAAATTTTGTATTAAGTGGCTAAAAGCCCGATTTTTTTCTTAATAACTCATTAAGTTCAATTATAAAAATTTAGAAATCTTAATATAATAAATTCAGAAAATTAAAAAATCTTAAAAATTTTATGAAAAACTCTGAAAATCGGGTTTTTAAGCACTCTGTGAGATGAAATGGGTTTTCTAAGAAAATAGTTTTTAAAATTCATCTTATGTAGATCTATGGATATTAAATAACAAGGAGTTTTAGTGTTTTTTATATTGGTACATTTTAGCCGCATGTTTCTCTTAATGTATGTATAATATATGTATAATGTATGTATATCATAGAAAAATTTAATTAAAATAATGTATTTTCAAATAAATTATAATTTAATATACTATGTACAAATGCACAATGGAGAAAAATTATGTTTGAAATTAAAAATTTTGCAGTTAATAAACCAAATTTAATTTTTATTTTTTGCAAAATATGTAACTTAATATGTAACTTATATTAAAGTGTTAAAAGTAATTAATCTTACTTTGAATGATAGTTCAAAATTTTCTCCTCCCCAAACAAGCAATCCAGGATCATATGCTCCAAGTTCTAGAAAATAATTTCTATCCATTGCAAAAAGACCGCCTGCATGGGTTGGAGACCTTAACATTTTTATAATAGATTTATTAGATAACAAAAATTTTATAAAACAAAAGTAGTAAATAAATAACTATTACTTATAAGGTTCAGTTTTATAAGTTCGTTTTCTTTCTTCTCTTTCTGGTATTTCAATTTCTTTGTATAACATGCCCCATTCAAATATTCCCCTGAAGTAATGATCTTTTTCATAAACTGGGCGATATTCCCAAGTACTATGATCAATTCCATCAATCACAGGTACAGTCATAATTTTTCTAGTCAATAAAATAAATTATAAATTATGAAAAGCCAGACATACTTTGCACATGAGTATTCTTCGTTTCTTGAGTGAGATTTGGAGAATGTGTTAAATTTTAAAGAAACAATGAAAAATTTCTTCAATAAAACTAATCCGAGTGGAGCTTCAGTTTATTTAAGATAATTTTACTTAGAAATAATGAATTTTATTTTTATTGTAAAAAAAATTATATAGTACTCAGTCAGGTTTATACTCTACTGTTAACTGAGAACAGGAAATCAAAATTTTTGATAAGAAAAGTGTTGGAAAAAAATTTCCAAACATTTTTTTTCACATTTTTAAAACTTTTTTGTACCAAAACATTTATCATATTTGTCAACTTTTGGGTATTTTTTTTCAAATTTTGATAAAACGATTAAGAATTTCAAAGTATGATCTCTTTTTAGAGTACGATCTAGAGGCAAACTATAATTCAAAAATTGCTGGCCAAAACTTTTTGACAAGTATTTCTATATAAAAAAGTATTCACAAAAATATACATCGTTGTTAAAATATTAGTTTCTTCGCTCTACTCAAAATCTAAAAACTTTTTGTTTGCAAGTATGAAAATTAACATTTAAGTTGGATATATAAAATAATACCTGTCTCGGGCAATAGGTGCAATTAATGGTGGCAACCAATTGTATCCTACTTCACAGTGTGCATCCAAAAATAAAATTACTTCACCTCTAGCATTCAAAGCACCTTTTGATCGTGTTCTAATAAGTCCTTCCCTTTCTGAATTTCTAATTAATCTTACTTTACCATTGAATTGTTCTATATAATATTCCAATTTCTTTTTTAAATTTTCTAAAAAAAAAAAAAACATAATAAGAATAAGGTTTGTAGTTTATTTTTTTAATACTGTATTAATTACCTTTATTACTATAGTCATCTACCAAAAGAATTTCTTCTAAAAATTGAGGTGGAGTTCTGTTAAGAATGCTATGTACAGTTCTCAATAAAGATGACCAACCTTCATTATGAAATACAATTATAACACTAGTACGTGGTAATTGTTCAGGATAAGTCCAATATTTACATCTAGGATGATTTAAGTGTAATTTAATTAATGAAATAATATGTTTCAATAAGTAAACAAATAAAATAATAAGTTAGTATTACTCGTTTGTGCGTAGATCTGGAATTGATCTATTAAGAGAGATATCATCAGAACAAGCCATGTTCATACCATATTCAGATAAAGATTGCAATGCTTCATTTTCTCTGTCACTCGGTACATGATGAGGTAAACCTCCTTCACCAGGACCACTTTTGCGAATAGAAATCGGTTGTTCAAAATTACCAAGGATTTGATCACGAAAAATTGGTGCCTTGTAAAGGTAAACAATAATAATTGTAAGGCTTATAAATATTGTTTGTTTTTAAATAATAATAAAGGTCAAAATTAGATGCATACTTCATATGAAAATTTAGAATGTTTTGAAAATGTTGATTCTCGAGAATTGTGTATACTCTCTGAACGATGGTATAAAGCCAATAATAATATAATAATAATGACAGAACCAATAGCGATTTTGGCAAATTTATTGCGCTTCAACTGGATAATCCTAAATCTTATCGACATTTTTGATGTTGGAAAATGAATACCTGAAATAAAATTAGTAATTAGCAACTTAATTAAAATATGAATTTAATATGTATGTAGATTGTTATTCCACTCACATTAGCAAAGACTAAAAAGTCCTTAAACTAAACGAAATGATCTGAATGGCGGTGTTATTGGAATGCGAACACATGAAATATAATACTCGATTTGGTAGAAAAAAATTGTGTTAACACGTTAAATTATTAAAAAATATCATTTCACCTTAAACATGAATGAAATTTTAGGACATCTTCAATTGTTGACGTATTAATATTTTTTAAATCGGTTGTTTTTGTCACAGATAATACGTATATTGTCCATGGATTTTTGTCAGTGGTACAGTGAAATCAGTGATAAGGAAAATGTTATCTATAATAAGATTCCACATAGACAGATTAATACCTGCAGTTGCTGACAACTGAAAACTTACCGACTATATTAGTTGTCAACCAACAGCCCATGACTAAATAAATTTATTTAGTTATGCATCAGCCATAATTCAGTATTATATTATAGTTCTGGTATTTACTTAGTAGGTCTTTACTGTGAACATAATATTATTTCATAAAGGTTGTTTCCATAATGATTATACTAATAGTTCAACATAATGGAATGTCTCGGCAAAAAATAAACAAATCATACACGTTTAAATGGTGCAGTATAGTATAAATATAGCTACAATATATATTAAGTCCTAAACATACATTACCTTTATCGAATAAATATAAGTTTAAATTGTAAAATAACAAAAATAATATTTGGAAATAGATGGTCTTTTATTTTTAAATCGTATTAGAATATAAATATATAAAAAAATGAATCATAACAATCGAAATAATTAGTTGTTGTATACATAGAATGAGAAGTACCTAAGCCACTGTGCGGTTGAGTGACCTAGGCACATATTATATAATTCAATTAAGATAATAAACACACGTTTTTACACAAGCTAACATTAATACATTTATTAATTATCAAAATAAAATCAAATTGAATAAATAGGTAATAAAAAAATCATTCCAAGCTAAAAATAATGGTGAAATTTAGTGAATATTTTGTTGAGGTTTCAATATCACATTAAGATATGTTTTGTTTTTATCATTATTTGTAGGGCCAATAATCTTTTATTTTTTTTTATTAGAACTTGCATTTATATCCTAAACAGCCGCCATAGGTTGATAACTACTACTAGTGACTACACAATATGAATGGAACAGAAAAAAAAAGGCTTTACAAGCCAACAAAATCTTATTGCATCATTGCAATTTTGTTCTGAATTGAGTGGAAAGAAGAAACTAGTATTTTTACAATGATTTATATTTTTTTCTGTAAACACTTTTGCATAAACATATTTGTTCAAAAGTTGCAATTATATAAAAGAAAGATGTACTCATATTTTTCCAAACTACAATGCAGTGGCGCCCACATGGGTTATTAAGTAGTGCAACTGCACTGGTAGTTGAACAAAAGGGGTGGGACGGGTCATGACGGGTATTGGTTGGTAGATGATATAATATAATTATTTCATTGTAAATAATAATAATATATTACATTATAAATAATAATTAGTATGTATTTTGTATTTATATGTACGAATACAATGTGTCTGGAAGGAAATCTAGTGGTGGGGTGGGTGTCCAGTAATATAATTGCACTGGTTTATGGAAAACCTGTGGGCGCCACTGCTACAATGGTATAATATAGTGACATATATTACTACCTATCGCTTTTAAGTGTGGTTTGTATTTTTTTTTCATGTATAAACCACAAAGCGTAAAAATAAAGTTATAAACATAATATATTAAGGATACATTATGAGTATTATACAATATGCATAATGTAAACGGAAGTGTGAGGACGTACCCTAAATGATGAGCGTAGTCTTTTGTGTTGCACCGTTTTTACTAAACCCCATAATCAGAATAATTCCTCAAGTATAAACGAGCCTGCGAATGACAGGTACCTTTTTTCCGGCAAAAAATCAATACTATGATCTTACTAATTATTGATATAATTTTCTTTTTTAAGTGGGTGTTTATGCTATTATATATTATAATACCGTATTAAAGGAATGTGAGTATAGTATGTTTTTTTTTTCAAAGAGAAAAAATATTGCTGTCTGGGCGTTATTAAGAATAAACACTAAAAAAGTGCTGGGGTAGTAAAAAAAAATCTAAACTTTAAACATTTGATTGAATACTTTGTAACATAATTGCGTCATCATCAGTTCTTCGTTTCATCAGTTTCTTCTAGTTTCGCTCAAAAAAATCGGTATTAATAATATTATTAACGATTGAACGAGTTTATGTATTTATATTGTTTAAGAAATATTTATTTAAAACTAAATGTTAAATAAAAAATGTAGAAAAAAAGTCAAATTCCAAAGTCCAATTTATCTATCTATTGAATAAATATTCGCTTAACATAAAATTAATTTTTCATTAATATTCTTAGCAGGGCTTGAAACCAAAATTGCGGTAACCGAATTTTTTTTTTATTATGGGTCTAGAACTGATCCTATCCTAAGTGGTACTTAACCAATTGTCAGTATTATATTTAAGATAATAGGTTAGGTTAGGGAGATGTTTAAATGGAAATTATTAATAATACCTAATGAGTATTCATTATTTATTTTGTATTATTCCTAATTAAATTTTAAAACTAAAAATTCCCCAAGTTTTATCAGTCTGTCAAAAACTTTTTCAACTGTTAGTTTTGCCAGCAAATTTGTTGATGTTATTAAAAACTTTTTTCTATTTTATTTCGTCGAGAAAACTGTTCTCATCACATTAAAAATTGTATGTATTATTTTATTACAACGATTTATAAGGGAGGGATGTGGTAGAGAGGAGTGGATGAGATTCAAACATCATGAACTTTTCTGCGAATACGCCTCTGACGTCAATGATCATTTTTTAAATGTTAGAAGTTTGATAACGTGACGTGAGTTTATGATGCAGGTAATGAGGTTGTCCATTTGTATAGCTAAAATATAACTACTTTTACACAATGCTTGCATAGGTGCCCGGAAAGAGGGCAAGATGGGGCTTCCCCCCTCCGAACATTTTAAAAGTGATTTCAACTATTATTATTGTATACTCATAGATAAATATTTCATTGATATTTTGACTGTATAGATTTATCTATTATTATTTATATATTGATACGAACCGCTCGTGGCTTCACATTTTCAAAATTTCTCCTTTTTTCTTTATTTTCTATATTATTGTCAATCTATATTTAAATTTTCAAAAAGTTTGGATTAAAAAAAAAAAATAATATAATTTTTAAAAATGTAGAGTAGTTTTCCTAAATTTTGGAGAACTATTGAGAATTTCAAAAATTTACCTTTCTAAAGTACTATTAAGGGTTAAATTATGATTCAAAAAGTTGCTAGTTGAAACTGTTGGAGAAATATTTTCATACGAAAACGTGTATACAGAAAAAAATAAAAATATGAATAAATAAATATCATTGTTATAATATTAGTCTCTTTACTTCATTCCAAATCTAAAATACATAATAATATAATGTATGTTATTTCAAATAAGAAAATCTATTTTTTCAACAACATTGTTATTTTATAATACCGTACCTAGACAAAATATTATCAAGTAGTTAATTGAAACTAATATTAAGAGTTTTGTTGATAGACAGGAGGAAAAATATGATGTAGAAGTATATTATCTCCACATACCTTATTATCCGAAATTAATTATTAGTCAATGCACCATAACTTGAAACGATTATATTTAGTTAAATCCAGCATTCAACAATACCTTCATTGAATTAAATTCCTAGGAAAATATGATCTTTATTAGAAAACAATAATAATATTTAATAATAATTTATCGATAATTTATGAATATTATTAGCCTGAATAAATTAACTTAAAAAGAGTACCTTGTAGGTTCTTGTGTGTGGTATAATTATGTTTTAAGTAAATTATTAGCTGAATTCTACCATTAGGTTCGAGTGAGGTAGTAAAACTATCGAGGTCATTAACCACTGCACATATTGACCTTCAAATAAAATGTATCAACTCGAATAACACACCTCATATTAGTGTCCAAAAATAAACTATAAAAATATCATAAATTAATAACATATCTGAGAAATTGATTTATAATGATATGCTTCTCAAAATTCAGTCTGTTTGGTATTATTCTAAAAGAATTGCTTAAAATTGGAAAATAACATAATACGTCATTATTAGGGCTAAGATTTTGTGGCAAAATAAATCTGTAAAAAAGCATTTTAAGTATCCAAAAAAAGAATCTATTAAATTTTACTCTAAAAATAAATTCAATATTACAATAAAAAAGCCTGACATGTGTAATGTTGCACTATAGGTATTATAGTTATTGGGTATAAGGGTACTATATTTTTATGCAAAAATCTGTTCTATGTCATAATTGATATTTATGTGCCAAATTTCAGGTCATTCCAACAATCATACAAGTCAGTAAGGCTCTTCAAAATTTGCCGAAAATTTTTAAAACATTCAAACAAGATAGAGAAAAAATAACTTAACCAAATTTAATAATCATTTCTTCAATAAGACGATTCTGAGCGGAGCTTCAGTTTTCACAAGACAATTTTACGTAAAAATTATAAAGTTTGTTACTATAATAAAAAAAATTGTATCTTGATTCAGCCAGGCCAGTTTTATATATGGGTATCACTATTAAATAAGAACGGAAAAAAAAAATTTGATAAGAAAAAAATTTCAAAATTTTTTTGCGTCAAAGCATTTTTCATATTATTGTATATTTATACATAAATTACGGTTATAAAGCTTGGATTAAAAATAGATAGTTTTCAAGACATTTTTATCAAATTTTAAGTAGTTTTTCTCATACATCGAGAAAATTATTGAGAATACCATCTGTAGAGGCGAATTGTGATTTAAAGTTTCTGGTCGAAACTACTGGAGAAGGATTTCCATACAAAAAAAATTTTACAAAAAAATAAAAATAATAAAATAAAATTAACATCGTTGTAAAAACACTTCGCTTCAATCAAAACCTAAAAAACCTAAAATGACCTAAAACGTCTCAAAATGACATTGGAATAAAAAAATAAAAATTCCCATGTCATTGAAATACAAATTTTAAGCAAGGAAATAATCGTCTGAGACGCGCACAAAAAAAAGAGAGTAAAAAAAAAAAATAAAAAATCCTTAAAAATCCATCAATTAAAAATATAGTTTTGAGTTACGTTTGTCGGCCATTTATCATCGACTGCGGTGCCTCCCACTTTATCATTCGATACAATTCGTTATATAACCTTCATTACTTAGGCTGCAAATGCATTTCCGCTCTGATTGTAATCCGTTCTCGTTCCACGTTCTTCCTCGCCCTCACGTCGATCACTCGGCTGACAGTTGTGTAGTAGAGGTATGGGCATTGGCCATTGCCGGCCGATACGTGCGTGTGTTATTTGACCCTGTTCGATGCCGAATGGTATCAGCCCTTCGTTGCGTCACCGTGTTTTATTTATTTTTTTCGATTTGTTTTCCAAACTCTGACGACCTGCCGCGGTAAAACGGTTCACATTATTATGATGATCTAGCCCAGTGGTTCTCAAACTTCACTGGCCGTGGAACTAAGACGAAAATATTCGGAGCATAATGAAAAACAAAATAATGACAGTGTTCCAGTTAACGTTTCTGCTTTTATGTACGATTCCGTTCACAATCTCTCATTCGATTCCTCGTTATTTAACTATAAAAAAATGAGCTCATTATTTTCTTCGGGAAAGGAAATGATAAATATAATTTTTAAATAGTTCACTCAACCATTTTTTTTAAATAAGAATTTTTCGTTGATAAAAATTTCTACTGGATTTAGAATCTAAAATACTATGAGACATTTTTTCACACAATACGAGATATTTTCAATATTTTATATTTATCTCAAAAGCGTTTACATCTTTTTATCATAATTTTTTCCGTATTATATGACTGTACACAACAAGTGACAGTTTAAAAGTATCTAATATTATTATGCTTAGAGTCATGGCTAAATTGTTAAAATCAATTTCATGAAAATGTAATTTACGGAATATTTTACCGGTTTTGCTGAATTTTTAGTTTGCCAAAAAGTGCTTGTCGAATTTATTGAAAATTTGTCTCTCTAAAGAACTATGCAAAAAAAAAATATAATTTTTTTTTCAAGTAGAAAAAATGGTTTCATCAAGACAAGGTTAATAAAAGAACGTAAACATAAAATAAATATTATTGTAAAATTCTTGGCTTCATTCAGAATTCTAAAATTATGTTTAAATCAAGTCCATCAAGTCCAAATTTTGATAATTGTAATAAAAACTTTGAAAATTCAGGTCCAAGTAAAAATGTTTATTTTATACATTTATTTTTCTCTAATATTTTGATGCGTTGTCATAGTTAAAAACATGTTTTCTATAAGAACAAAAAATAAAAAAATAATCATACTTTTGTTTCTGTTTTTAAAAACAAAAAAATTAATTCATCTTTCTATTTCGGAAATCATTCCTTTACTCGTTCTTCAAAAGTGGAATCGATTCCAGGAATCGTTCTTTTGCGACGCATTCTTTTATAAAAAACACATACACACACACACACACACACACACACACTTCCTGAATATAAGTATTTCTCAATAGATTTTCGGAAAACAATAAAATATATAAAGAAAGACGTCGAAAAAAGAAATTATTTTATAAAAAAAATGTTTTTAACCTAACAGAAGAGTGTTGAACTTTTTCCACGGCAACTCGGGTAAGTTTTCGCCAGGCCCTGCAATGTTTTTTGGAACACACACCGTAGTTTGAAAACCGCTGACCTATCTAATGGGCGGGTGTCTGAGACATCTCGAATCATGACTGCTCTATAATCCGGATTGACAAGGGAGGCAGATAACTTAGGGGAGAAAGAAAGAGAGGACAGAGAGAAAGAGAAGATTATTATTTTTTCTTTCAAACATATTTCCAAGTAAATGTTACACATCCCATTATTTACATTTTTGACATATTTTACGTTCCTCGAATACTCAATTTAATTCGATGCAAAAAATTATAATAATAATAATAATAAAGCTATAAAACATACGGTAATTCGTTGACTCTAGTGATCTTAATTAACTGCAGCATCCGATTAACGCGTAGAATAGGCACGTGCTAAATTATAATTCAGAAACTATGTACAATAATATATTATTATGCGCATAGTACAGCGATGTGGCTGATTAGATTTTTAATTGAAAATTTTTAGAGCAAAAGATCTGTATGCGCGCTCGTTCTCAGAATATTGCGTGTCACTCGTAGTTTAACTTTCATTGCTCCCGCGAGGTTAGGTTATATCTCTTTCGACTTCAACAGAGTCGTACGGACTCTGTTGTATTTGAGTTTCACCGTCCAACATCAAGCATCTAACGTGTAATAAGCAATCGTAAATACACGAGCCCTTCTACGTTGATTTTCCGGAAGCGATGTCTCTTCTGTCGTCTAATAGTGATATATTATATTGATGACCATTCAACTATATTATTTAAAATCTTAATTTCTGTGAACATTAAAATAACATGATTTTTTTTTTATTTTTATAAAATTATATTTCGTTCAAAATGATTATAGATGTTTAGAATCATTTTATTGAAGAAATGATTTATCGTTTGTTTAAAATTTAACACACTCGCCAAGGGTATCTCACCCGAGATGTGAAGTACGTCCTTATTTATTTATTTATTTTTTTTTTTACATAAAAAATTTTAGAAAACAATAAGTAATATGCTAATAATAAATTATTTTAAACTCAACAGTCAATCATTTTTATTCTACAAATTATTGCTTATGATGAACAAAAATGTGGGTCGAAGGGTCTTTTTGAATTGGTGGCCTGGGGAAAAATACCATTTTTTTCCAGTTAAATCTGCCACTAGTACGCATTATTATAATAATAGTTTCATTCCGAACAAGCACCATCTTTTGCCGTTCCGAATGTATTAATAATAATTACTAATTGAGTCGACGAGTTCACGTAGACGGATTGGCTGTCCATCCTCGGCGGATCAGTAAATACGTATTTTTTTTTTTTTTTTGTTAAGACAGTAAGCTGTAGTTCATTTGGCGTAAAGGTGAACAAATTACGTTCGTCCCTGTAAGTGCTAAATGACTTAATTATGTTGTCTGTAGAAGACGAACCATAAGGCAATATTTGTACGAAATATAAAATGTATGAGAGGCTGTGGACGCCAGGTTTTCAATAATTCATGGGTTGCTCAGATTTGTGAGGATTAATTAATTGAGTATACCTCCTCACTAGTAGAATTAAAAATAATGTTCAATAAAATTTAATTTAGGTGGCTCCTTTTATTATAAAACTTTTAAAACTATGTTTATATGTTAATCAATTTTAAATTTGAGATAAATCAACAATGAATAACAAATAATTAGGTTATATATTGTTATGTGTTTATCAACATAAAATATATTAACTTTTTTTTAAATAAATATTTCTATGAAAAATAAAAATATTAAAATACATATTTAAAATTGTATGTACATAATAACTAAAATAGCCGGACATACTTCGCACGACGGGTGTATTTAATTTTAAAGAAACGATAAATCATTTCTTCGATAAAACGATTTTGAACGAGAGAAGCTAATAAATATAAAATATAAAAAAAAAAATGAGAAAAAAATGTTAGAAAAATGTCCAAAATTTTTTTTTCACATTTTCAAAATTTTCTTGCACTAAAATAATTCTTATATTATTGTCTGTCTATGTTTCAATTTTCATAAATTTTAGATAAAAAAAACATAGTTTCCGAGTATTTTTTATCAAATTTTGGGTATTATTTTCCTCCGAAAAATTGATAAATTTGAAAAATGACTTCTTTAAAGTATCATCTAGACTCTAGAGGTGAATTTGGTTTCAAAAATTTGTTGATCGAGACTTTTGGGATAAGTATTTCCATAGGAAAAAGTTTTTACACAAAATTTATACTTAATATCATTGTAAAAACACCAGTTTCTTCGCTTCGCTCAAAATCTAAAATAACCGTAGATTCGCAGGAAATCACTATCGTTATTCATAAAACGTTCTGCTGTGTTCACAATTATTGTTATTATATTTTATATCCGATCGAACAAAACGGATTTCAGCACGAAACGATGAACTCCGGGGATTCGGTATGTTTTGTAGAATATCTGTGTGCATTCGGTCGGCGGTGTCTGTGCTCGTTATCGCCATTCCGCTCAAACGACATTTAAATCGCGTATTGGCCGCGCGACACCCTGCAGTCATCATCACGGCTTGTCGCCCGCAGTTGTCGGTTGTTTTTTTTTTTTTTCTAGAAAACGTTTTATTTTCTCACGTGCACCTGATAAACGGCTATGTACCCACGTCAATGACCTCACAACAAACTCCGTCGCGGTATACTTAATGGATTTTATTCGAAACTTTTTAATAGCCATTCGGAACAAAATAATAATTGCTAGCCGCCTTTGTCACTTGCACATGTACTCATGTGGGTATTGTGCCGACGATAAAACGAACAACGTTTTAATGTCGAAACTCTCAGGTTAGGGGGTTTAATTAAATGCCGTTGATTTATTTTCATTGGAATTAATTGTTGTTTACAACAAATTGCATAAAATTGCCCCACGTGACGTTTCAGTTTCGTTAGGAAATTATGGCAGTGATTCTCGTCACCGGGGATGAGATGTGTATCCAGTCCGCGTGAAAATAAAAAAAAGCCGGACATACTTCGCACGATGGGTGTACTCGCTCGTCGGCGTGTTCTTCGCACGTCGGGTGGGGTTCTCTTGACGGGTGTGTATTGAATTTTAAAGAAATGATAAATCATTTCTTCAATAAAACGATTCTGAACGAAGAAAGTTAATAATATAAAAAAAAATTAAAAAAAAAAAAATGCTAGAAAAATGTCCAAAATTTTTTTTCACATTTTCAAAATTCTCTTGCGCCAAAATCTTTTTTATATTATTTTCTATCTATGTTTAAATTTTCATATAGTTTGGATCAAAAAATGATGGTTTCCGAGTTGTTTTTGTCAAATTTTGGGTAGTTTTTTTCAAAAAAAAAAATTGAAGAATTGAGAAATTCCAAAAATAACCTCTCTAAAGTACAATTTAGAGGCGAATCCGGTTTCAAAAAGTTACTGATCGAAACTTTTGGACAAGTATTTCCATACAAAAAGTTGTATACAGAAAAAAATAAACATCATTGTAAAAACACTAGCTTCTTCACTTCGTTCAGAATCCAAAAATTACCGACGATATAACGAAAAATAAAATAAAACAATATATTATAAATTTACAACTTTTATGTATATCTTTTTAATTTCAAATGATTAATTCTAAATACCTATTAAGACACAAATCAATTAATTTTGTTGTAGTACAAATAATAATGTGTGTGTGTATATATATATATATATATATACGTATAAATATATTAACTTGTACAGCTGTACTTAAAACATAAAATGGTTCTAAAATATTCAACTTATACCGCTATACCTACGTATATTTGTATAAGAAATGAACTTATATTTATGCACAAGTTTAGCATAATTTCTTAATTTGTAATCGTTTTCTCTCAATGGGATCAAAATAATATTTATTTATTCAAATTTATACGATACACAAGTTTCGCACGACAGTAGTTCAGCGGGCATTTTCCACAATTTGCTATCTTCATTTCAATTTTAACATTCTTATTATACACAAAAGTATACATTTTAATATTTTCGAATAGCTAAGAAAAACAATATTAATTTATTATTTTTACTCTATCGTAACAAAAATTAATATTAAATACGGGTACAATTCGATTAGAAATATTTCTATTAAAATTGAAGCAAAAACTTTATTGTTGAAATAAAGCTATTAAATACCCCATAAACGTATTATATATATAGATATTTCAACTGTAAATTAAATCTAAAAGTTTTCAAAAATATTTATATAGAATACAGAGTACCTACGTTTCTGTGTTGTGCGTACGTTTTGAGATTTTATAACAAATTTCCTTTACTCAAAATCGTTTAAAAACTTAAAACTACTTTATTATTTTACGATTGAGAGGTACACATTTATTTGAAAAATATATTAATAAACTTTATCTGACGATACGTATATTTATCTACTGCCCACCGTTTATAGAATATAAAGAGCTTCCGTTGGACTTAAATCATATGTTGAAAGTGATTTTATTAAAGTTTTAAACTCTATGCGATTCCAAGTAGAACGCGAAGTTTGATATCGGTATACTTGCGATTGCGCAACATTCATTCACCTCATCAGTGATAGTTTAAAGAGCTAATTCAGTCAATTGTAGATGAATGTATCAGTTACATATATACACCAGACTTAAAAATCTTTTGAAATTTACAGACTTTTAAAATCAAACAGTTAATAGTAATAAACAAAAATAAGCATATAAAATATCCAGATATACTTTGCTCTATGGGTATTCTTCGTTTCTCGGGTGTGCTAAATTTTAAAGAAACGAAAAATTATTTCTTCAATTTGAATTTGAGAGGGGAGCTTAAATTATTATAAAACAATTTTACTTAAAAAATTATAGTTAATTATTAATTACAAAATATTGTAAATTTTAAAAAACAAATTTGGCGACATTGCTTCTTTTTTTTTACTTCTAGTCACAACCAAGTATAGGTACTCGAGTGGTAATGTGGTATATTCGGTTTTGAAATTTGTTATTTAATAATTTTCGGTGTTTATCAAGTCTTAAATACATTTTTTTTTTCAGGATATTCTACTACACAAAGTATTTTCGGTAAATCAGCATTCGGTCGCTAGTAGTAACATATTATTATGTCGATCAAACTTTAAATTTCAAAATCTTTTTTTTCTCTGTTCGTGTTTAAATTTCATGCGCATCATAATATATTCATCAAGGCCCGACGACATCAATTCTCGGATTAATTTAACTTTGGAGTGTTAAAATTTTATTCGACACGTGCTCCGCAACTAATCAATATTACATTCTTGAGTTTCTGTAATTAACTTTTACTACTTATTGACAGTTAATTATTAACCGAGGGGTAGCCGAGAGTATATTTTTCGATACTGTACAGTTTACACAGAAATTCGTTAAAACTCACGACAGCAACTCGAGCCTACGTCATTATTTATCGTTTGAATAACTAATTACGTCTAACCGTGTGATGAAAAATAATTTCATATTTACCTGCACAGGTAAACGAGTAATAATCGATCGGATTAAAATCCATATGGAGAGACTATTGCTATTGTGCGTTAAGTACGAAAAAAAAAAATAAATCGTACGGGTCTTGATTTTTATGGAATCTACCTACCTTTTTTATTTTAAAACCGAATGGGGGGGGGCAAAAAACGACCCTATTATACACAAAAAGAGTAATATTTTATCCGCTCGGGGAATGGACTAGGATTTTCACACAATTTACAATTATACCTACGTATATCACACGCTTATATAAAGCGTACTAAACCTATATATAGGTCGGAGGATTACGCGGATTACACTAATACCCGTATGTAAAAGCCGTTCTAAATGTGCATTATAACTATTTATTGACACTGTATAATAGTTATAATACATACATAAATACATATATACATATAACTATAGTTGTATATCGAACAGCCATAAATTGCGCTATACATTAAGTCATTAGATACGGTTCTTAAGAGATCGATTAGATTAATTGTTTTGGATTTGATTATTAATATTTAATAAAACTTTAGAAATGTAGGCATACGATTTTGAAAATTTCATATTAGTACGTACTTCACGGTTTACACACATTTGACTCGTTAACGGTGAGGCAGAGGGTGGGGGGGGGTTGTTAACAGTGGACCTCGCAGAAAATAAGTTCAGTGGGTGCAACAGGCAAATATAATTTCAGTCTTTGAATGTTATGCATATTTTCGATAAATAACACTTGTAGAATGTTTCAAAGAAAATTTTATATCGATTTAAACACTTGAAAGTGTAGTTAGGCAGTACTAAAATTTTGGTCTGCCCTGTATATGCTAACTCATTTTAACGTTAAATTAAAAAACACTCTGAAAATCTTATTAGCGTCGAAAATGTTTTGAATTGTTAAGATTATTTTCTGTAATGAAAAAAGAGTATTTTAAAATATAATGTATGATGGTAAGTTTTTTTTTTATATTTTGTATTGAGTATTAACCGTTAACACTTATATTTGTTTTGTTTTGGTTTGCTACATAGGAAAAATTTACTTCAGAAAATTATTTTTAATTTTTTTTTTTTTTTGAAAATCAACTTTGGGGGTGCGTTATGATAAAACCGGAAATTTCTAAATACTGTACATTTTGCTGATAATAGATACTCTGTAGTATGTGTTGAAAAAATCAGAAATCGATTAGAATATTTAAAAGGGCAGTCAGGTGATACGTTACCGTAGTACGACAAAGAGTTACCATAGTAACGAATAATTAATTATGAACTTAAACAATTAAATACAATTTAATAATATGGTTCAATATAAAATGATGTATTTTTCTCAAAGTTTTTACGTTTTTAAATGTCTTAATAACAAATATATTGTTCAGGTACCTTAAATCTACTCCCAGAGTTCTTTCCAACGAGGTGAACGGGCGCGAAATTTCCTTCGAATTGGAGAGGTATGTTAGAGGTGTTAGTTTCTAAAAAATAATAATGTTGTAGGTAGTTTTGTAAATATTTGATAGAGAACGGATAGCTGTAAAATTTTCTCCGACAGAAGAGTCAAATTTGCGGTGTTAATTTCTGAAAATAATCTAGTTTTGACGTTCTTACGTGGAGTTTAAAATATGAAATATTAATTTATCTCGAATATCTTTTCTAAATAGATGAGTTGGTACAAAATAAATTTTTCTTGTACAGCCAACATTTTAATTATAATTACAAAAAGAAATATTTGAAAAGTTGAATATTTCGTCAATGTACTTGTACGTATAATATCGTACAAATAATTTTTCGCACCTCTTTTCTATAAAAATTTTGTTCTTTTTTTGATTCCATATTTTAAACTGACTAAATTCACGTTGGCACTGAATTGTATTGTATAAAAAGTTGAACTTATTTCAGTATGCCTTTTATTGATACTAATAGATAGAGTTGTTTCAACTTTTGCGTTACGCGCTTTAATATTTGCGCCTCCTTTCAAGAGGAATTCTACAGTTTCTTTATTCCTATTTTACATCGTAGTCACCATTTATATATTTTGTTATCTCTTAATTCCATTTTTTGTTTTGGCAAGTTACAAAAGGCGTGAAACGATTATTACAAAAATGTTCCATCACATTTTTTTCGTGATTATTTTTCTTAACACTTTTTTTTTCTCATAAAATTTTATTTCTAAATAATATTTTTTTGTTTTTACAATAAATTTATCATTTTTTTTAAGTAAAATTATCTTAAATAAACTGAATCTCCACTCAGAATTGTTTTACTGAAGAAATGATTTAAAATTTAACGTACCCTCCAAATCCCACCGGAGGAATGAAGAATACCTATGGTGCAAAGTACGTCAGGATTCTTAAAAATTTATCAGTTTCATAGGTAAAATCTAAATAATATAACTAACTAACACATTTATTGCTTTGACGATGTGGGAAATTAGCGAATTTCGCAGGTCGCTGGGGAAAAAAAAAAAAAAACAAATATTGTACTTTCACCCTCGACGAGATTCGAACCCACGCCCTGTTATTCCCTGTAGTTCGCGCCGACGGACTAAAATTGTTAGCGACGGAATTTACTAACATGATTAAGTCGAGGAAAGTAGGTAGACGGTACGCATGCGCACACCGCGCGCTTGCTTTATCACTCTTGCTAAATTATTTAATACGGGTGGTGATCCTCACCAGGAAGATTAGGTAAACTTATTAAATTATTGTAGAGTCATCGATCCTCGATAAGTCTACAAAGTTTGAATTAAATCTGATTGTGTTTAAAGTGGGTCAAAATTGAGTTCGAAAAGGTCGGTTACAAACAAACAAGCAAACACACCTGTGAAGCCAATAAAAGCATGTTAAAATGAATGAAAATTAATAATAAGATTTTACTACTATCGCTTTTTCATTCATTGTTTTTTTTTCGTTTTGAGATAATATGTTACTTTTTATGTTTATTTTATTGTTTCGTTTATCGCTTTGATTTGTTGTTTGATTTACTTACATTTTTATTTATTGTTCTGTATTGTTTAATGATATTTTAAAATTAGCGTTTACTGTTTTCCGTTGTCTGTTTTCATCGTACTTTATTTGAGAGTTATAAAAACTTTTTCGAGCCTTGTTAGTAACACATTTTTCAATTTATGTATCTGTCGATACTATTACGTGTAAAGCGAAATCACCGTGGAAAAAGAACTCGTAATGCAGTTTAATGTTTAGATTTTCAAAAACGATAATAATGTTCACACACGGTCTCATTAAAGTCCGTAGTATTTGATTTAGCATATATTAACGTCGTAAAAAATTATGAATTATAGTTGATTCGTATCAATCGAGAAGGTTAGTGCAGTAGCGTATACGAATGAAGCCGTTTAATTAATTAATTTGTACACATTTAAATTTTTTTTTTTCGTTTTAATGAGGTTATGACAGAGTGCTATCAATTTCATTCAGTTTACTTTTTTTCACTCGTAACGCGCTTAAACCCTTCCTCGGTATTAATTATTTATGAAGATATTATTATACACATTAAAAATAATTGCTGTGAAAATATTGTTTCAAATCCTCCGGCTGGATATCACGGAATAACGCGCGCGTTGGATATTATGTTTTTTGTAACGCGTTCCTTTAACGTAATTTAATGGCGAAGGCTACGCGGTGCACACTACTACACATTGCAATTATTTATTTCGCAGATAAAAGATTAGGATAGATGTGTCTTTCGGGTCCGCGCCTCGCTATTCAGGTGGGACTATTCACAATGGACACACCACCACTCGGTCGAATGGAAATAAAACCTTCGAGATGACTGTTTTTTGAATATAAATATAAAATTCCGAGGTGTAGTGTTACAGGAGAGACCGTTTTTTAAACTCGAACGGATTTTTATAAAACGCACACAAGTGAACGGAAATATTTATTACAACGTTATACGATTCTGGCTTGAAGACTGTTGTGATTTTTATAGAATTTCTTATACACAAATGCACGTTTGGTTGCTTATGCGAAAAAAACTGTCGAAAAAACGGATCGTTGATTGAATTAATAATTTTTACCCAGTCCACGGTTTATTACGAATATTTGAAAATTGTTTTCCGTTCGTTCGTAGCTTTTGTGTAAAAAGTATTAAAAAGTAAAAGTGATGTTCGTAAACGATATATTATAAAGTACGATACGGGAGTAACAATATTTTTATGAACAATTTAATTATTAATACACTAACCAGGATTGTCGGAAAATTGGCACGGTCGTTTTGAACGTGGAATATTGGTACGGTCGTTAAAAACCAGGGTTTCTTAAACTATGAAAAAACAAACAAACATAATTAACAATACACATTAGATAAGTAATTACAGTAACTGCATGGACTAGTAGGGAAGTAATCTACAGTAATATACAGTAAATAATGACAATGTCGATAACAAAGAATAAAGATATTGATGTAATGGGTTTCATACGACCTAGTGCAACTGCAACGTTCAACTTCAATATACAAACTGCATGAAACTATTACCAGTTACGCAAATAAAGAAATAATTACAATGGATATTTTTTTAAATACCATAGGGAAATTATTGTAACTATAATTAATTATTGTAAACTATTGTGAATTATTTATATTTAATTTTGAACTATTGTGAATTATTGTGAACTATTATGATTTTATAATACATTTTGGACACATATTTTTACTATTATTGAGAACACATATTTAATTTAATTTTGAACATATTTTTTACTATCATTTACTATTGTAAACATATATTTAATTTAATTTCGTACACATTTTTTGAACCACTGAAAATAAAATATTTTATAGTACCAATATTCCGCTTATTTTATTTCTTTTGTTCAAAATACAATCACCATACCAATTTTCCGTTTACTGATTTTTTCGACCGAGAATCTATTATAATTATAACGTACGAGTAAATAATTATATTTCCCCTCCGCCACGCCGAGTCGGCTGGAAGTGAAAATTCAAAATACGATACATTCGGATTTGCAGTATTATTGCGTTATTTAACGTCGCGTTTCGTTTAAAATTGTGAACGTTCGTGTAATTGGAAGGAATCCAATTGGAATCTTCGCCACAAACGTTCGGGATAATAATTCAATACTTTGTCCGAGTCCCGAGACACCAACCGTGGGATTCCGGTAACGTCGGCAACTTATTTCCGGCCCGTCCGTTCGACATTAACCGCGAATCCGTTTTCGTCCGGACGTTTTGTGTCGTACGAACCGCCTGCCCTGTTCGTAGCTAAACACGCCTGTACGCGCGAATAAGCTTACAACTACGAATTTACGACCTGACCTAACCAGACCTAACCTAACCCCGAATCCGAATAGTTCTAGGGGGAAAAGATGACGGGGGTGGGGGGAGGAAGAAGATATAAATATTAATATTACATTTAATATATTATTATTGTCATGCATTATTCGAGGTTTATACGATTGACGCTTGGGTGCTTTGTCCACGTACTCCATTAGCGTAATTAGGAAAAAATATTTGGGGGGGCTAAAATGTTTATTTATTGCTTTAGCCCCCGTAAAGTACATTAACCTTAAGCAATTTTTAAAAAATTTGGGGGGGGGCTATGAGTGGTTTTGAGAGGGCTTACCCCCCCAAGCCCCCACCTAAATACGCCTATGACGTACTCCCTCCGATCACTGTAAAAATGAAAAACTATTAACGTTCTTTCGAAAAAATAAACCTAACATACTTCACACCATGGGTGTCCTTCACTCCTCCGGTGGGACTCGGTGGGTGAGTTAAATTTTAAACAAACGATAGGTAAATTATTTTTTTTTTTTTTTGATAAAACGATTCTGAACTGACCTTTAGTTTATGATATACAATTTTATCACTTAAAAATTATTGAGTTTATTATTATTACCGAAAATATTGTATTTTACCTAATCAGTTTTATATCCCATTATAAACTGAGAACAAGAAAATAAATGTTAGACATTTTTTTTGTTACATATTAAAAATTTTCACTCACCAAAATATTTTCCATATTTTTTTTATATCTATCTGAATGTTCCTAAAGTTTGGATTAAAAAAGAAAAGTTTTAAAGGTGTTTTTGTCAAATGTAGTGAAGTTTTCACAAATTTAAGAAAAACTATTGAAAATTTCAAAAAATCGCCTCCTAAAAATACTATCTAGAAGCAAATTCTGATTCAAAAAATTATCCACACGTAAAATAATAATAATAATAAACATTATTGTACAAACACTAGCTTCTTCGCTCCACTAAGAATCTACTAACCAACTAATCAGGTGAACTAGGATGAATAATGTCACAGTGAGATTCATATCAACAGATTTTAGAGAGCAGTCACATCATTGTATAGACTAACATTTTAACTACGTTGTTGATGTATAGTATCAGTAGTCGAATTAAAGTTCGTCATCATATTTTATTAAACGCGCACGAAAATATTTCCCAGCATTTGATATATTTTTTTATTTTTGATATATTGTTTCATACTCTTGATGTAAGTTAATTGGTTAATCAATAGTGAAATAAAATTGTATACACATTTAGGGGTGAAATAAAAACCAGGCATTATGTACGTATAATATACATATTTACTGAGAATAAATTATGGTTTGGCCACCTCTAATTTAATGAAATAAATTCACCGATGGTCACCATGGGGATCGCACGTTCGGCCAGCACTGATTGGCGATTGCCCGTTGGGACGCGTGTCCCTGGCATCCCGATGACGCGACGGTTGGCCAAGGATACAGGCTTATGCATAGATCACACGTTTCGTTTCGTAGGTAAACGTGTCGTATAATATACGCGTATAGGAACGGTCCATCAGTGTCTTTTGTCGTTGCTGTACACACACACACACACACACATACACATATACTCATCTACATGCACACACACACACACACACACACACTCATATACACGCATTCATAGGAGGGGCCAAGAATGCACGCGTATATACTTGTGTACTCGGGACTATGACGGGGATACGGCCGGTCATGCCAAATCCGAGTCTAATTTTAAAGCGGTGCATACAGTAGTATAAAGAAGGTTGCCGACCGCCTGACGGCAATAATTAGGCCAGGTACTCGATGGTGATGGCAGCGTCCACCGTTGAAAATGTTAAAAAACGTTTGCCAAGTGGGAGTAGCCGTGTAAACTTTCTTGATTTTTAATTTTCGGACAATTATTAAAAATATATACTACAAGCGATGCAGTGTATAGATTGATTAAAATGTCTAAATATTTAAATACTTTGCTGTTTATGTGTTAAAATATTAATATAAGAAATCTGGTACATTTCGCATCGTGAGTATTCCACCTTGGATATTTTACCTGTAAACATGTTCCCAAACATTTTTCTGGTGGTGCCTTTTTTTTGGACCAAATTCATTTGCAGTGACTCCAGTGAGAGTATTATTTGAAAAAAAAAAAAAAAAAAAAATAAGAAGGCCATGACCAATTTTTATTAATTAACAATTTTGATAATTAAATTAAAGAATAAAGTTTTTATTTTTTCTCAGAAAAAAAAAAAGACAAAACAAAATTATACAAAAGAAAAAATTATACCATGAATAATTTAATTACCTCTAACCTTATTATTAATAGATATATTTTCATACTTAAAAAAAAAAAAATAATAATAATAATGAAAAATATTATGAATGGAAATAATGTAGATAACTAACGACTTGTACGTGGCTGAATAGTTTGGTAAAGTTAATCAATGTGAGATTTCATTTCGAACACCTAGTGTTGGAAGTCAGGTTCAGCATTGAGACCGTAGCCAGTTTTTTTAGTGTTAGTAGCAGTGTAAGGCTAAATCCTACCTCACATAAATAAGTTTTGACAAAGGGTAAGAGTAGTGTTCAGGGATGTTGGAAAAAAATATTTTTTTAGGGGGTGGGTGAACCTAGAATTTAAGTGGTTTCGTTATACAATACCGATATCAGATAATGTTTGATGGACTACTGGACAGCATGGGGCGGAAAAAGAACTTTGTGTTACATATTGCAGGTCTGAAATTAATATAAAAATTTTAAAGTGTGTCCATGGTTATTCAGCCTCTAAAATATCATACTTAGGGTAAAAAATTCTCACAACCCACCCCTTTATCCCCTCCACTGCTATGGCCCTGTGTACAGATATATTTTAGTTATAATTTCTATAAAGTACCGAAAAGACTATAATACTTATACCTAGTCTAGATTACCATGGACATGGAATAAATATTCATCCCGTTTGCCTATATTTGGGGGGAGGGGATGAAACATACCTTTTGCTCCCCATAAAAATTCTAGGAGATAACTGTCTCCCTGGACCTCCCAGTTCTGGTTTTTCTGGTAGTATTTTCGCATGGTTAGGTTGTGTTGACGTTATTGTATTTAAAAATTAATATGCAGACTTCTATGTAAAATAAATGATTTTAATCAGCTAAAGATAAGCTTAAGGGTGTTGCTTTAAAAAGGAATTCAGTACCCATTGACGGTCATTTGAAAACACACCCCCTCGTGCTATAATGACAAAAAATGATTAAATTGTAAATAATTTTTTTTTGAACCGCGATGTCTTTAGAAAGTTATCGCGGTGCTGAAAATTTACTATTCGTTTACGTACAATCACTAAAGCTCATTCCCGATTTAGACTAATATTATACTTTAATTACCTAATGTGCGATAATAATACGACTTATCTTAAAAATTTCGATAAGATACACGTAAACGCAGGTGTTAATAATTAGTGTGAGTGATTGAGTTGTACATTTGTGCACAAACCAGTCGAAAAAAAAAAGAGTATAATTTCGCAAATGGGTATGCCAAATTATAAAGGAACAATAAATCATTACTTCAAAAAAAATAATTTTGAGTGGAGCTTAATACACAACAATAATTATCAGCGTTTTATAGAAAAAATAAACTTTACACATATTTATAATTTTATTTCATCAAACTATATTTCATTCATTTTGGATCAAAAAAAAAAGGGTTAAAGGCGTTTTTTTTCAAAATTTATGAAGTTTTCCTCCAATTTTGGAAAAACTATTGAGAATTTCGAAAAATTACTACTTTAAATTACCACCTAGAGCAGAATGCCGATTGACTGGTCAACATTTTTGGATAAGTATTTCTATATGAAAAATTGTTTACAAAAAAATAAAAATAAATAAACATCCTTGTAAAAATACTATATTAAAGCTGAGGAAAATACAGTGAAACCTCTGAATAACGGACACTCCCGGTCACCAAAATTTCATCCGCTATTCGGAGGTTTCCGCTATTCAGAGGGAGGTTTAGGTTGCAATGAATGCACCCCTGTTCCCGAATAATAAATGTCCGCTATTGGGAAGTGTCCTCCATTTAGGGGTGTCCGTTAGGGGATGTTTTACTGTATCTGTATTTTCCCTACTTGCGTGTAGCATTCTGTTTTTGTTTTTCTATTTAATTATATTTACAATATAAGCTCTTAAAATCATCGACATCAATATTTTTTTTCTTTAAATTAAAAACTCGTCGGCATATAAATAATAAAGGTATACTAAGGGGAAAAAAAAGAACACGTGTTTGTTTGTCGTTTCGTCGTGACGCACAGTACGCACTCACTCTCTTAAACACCCACACACCCACACAAACATACACACACGTGGTTATATAACAATGCTGATCGGTAGTAATGTAAAAAACAATCATTTATCGTAATGTTTGTATTACGTTTTATTTACGCAGGAAAGACGAGGTTCGCCTATTTATATTTTTGTGTGCTTTCTTCCCGCTTACGTGGCGTATAACAATCGTTCTAGTCACGTTAAGTTTTCTGTCCGGATTCAATGGAATTCGGTATTTCAACCCCGTTTATAGCGGTGCTATATCATTATGATTTATGTTATACGCGCGTTTCATCCGGCACCTTATCCGGACCGCGATGGCCGATAACCGCCATATCATCCCGTCCAAACGTGATATTATACACACACCGGCAACGGAATCTGTTTTTATTTTTATTATTTTTTTATGCTCCTGTGTACAGCTTGTATGTGTGTGTGTGTGTGCGCGCGCGCGCGCGCGCGTGTGTTAAAATGATAAATTAGGTTTTTTCGTCCTTTTCATCTCGACCTCATCTCCTCTTCTCTTCGACGGCGTTCCGCTCCGGTTCACAGTCAACAAATATTCGCGGCCAATGTCGTGTTTTGCATAATACAAAAATATCATTTCGTACGTTGTTGTATCGTCGTGCACACAGCGTCTTTGTCGGATCGATTTGTACGGTACGTCACAATTTTGTAGCACTCGACGTGTGTTAAGCCGCTAAAATCAAACGTTATTTTACGTTCGTACCAGCGAAACGAACCGTTTGTAATATTATGACGTGTGATGTCGCCTATATATATATATGTACATGCATCCATTGAGCACGTGTCTTTTAGTCGAATAACGTGAAAATTCGGATCTATCCGATTATGAAATTCACTCGAAAATTTGGATATTATTTATATAGCTGATGTACTCGATTATTCCAATTATTGAGTTTAAACGAACTATTTGAACTACTGTTTACTATAATAATAATAAGAATAACAATCACAAATAATAGTCATAGTAATATGTACGTTTTATTTACTTAATAATAAGTAGTTTTTGAATTTTCGAATTATCCCCAATTTGCTGCTATCCGTGTTATTATTAGTTTACACGCACGCGTACACGCGTATGCACACAACGGGTGAGTGGACACAAAATTCGGGCTGAAAAAAATAATTTCATTCAGGGCATCCCTCGATGTTAGCTTCACTCCCCTTGTATTATATTAAACTTAATTTCAGGTACATTATGTATCCCATTATAAGTGGAATTCTACGTGAAATACATATTATTATCATTAATATTATCTTTCCTCGTCTGTTTTGATCAAACATCAAATTATTTATTTTGTCAGCATATGTATATAAAATAATATAAGGTTGTGTTATAATCGTATATATTACGTATATAAAAAAGCCGGACATACTTCGCACGACGGGTGGTATTCTCTTGACGGGCGTATTAAATTTTAAAGAAACGATAAATCATTTCTTCAGTAAAACGATTCTGAACAAAGGAAATTAATAATATA
>JAIPRM010001341.1:0-28566 GCA_025469315.1 Stegophylla sp. TES_Ste_2020
AAGTTTTACTATGTTATTTTCAAGATATTTAAAATCAAAAAAATCAGCATTGAGGTGAGTTTTAACAAAGACCATCACTCCATCATTCTGGTTTCTTTTTATCGAGGAAAAGAATAGGTTATACCCAATTATATTATAGTGACACGAAGATGTGTTATGCCAAGTTTCAGTCAGAACTATGATATCAATTTTTTCACTATAAACATCGTTTTCTAAAAATAATAATTCATCGAAATGCGCATTTATGCTTCTTATGTTAAAACATATAATATTTAAGTAATTAGAATTTTTGTCATTTAAACATGTGTTACATTCAGAAAAAGAATCGAAATAATTTGTACCATATTTTGTATTTACAATTATTTATAATTATATTATTAACATTTTTAATGTTGTATACAATATTTTAATTTTTTTTTTTGTGCTCGATTGGTTTTCAAAAAGCTCATTCGATAACGACCGAGCTCGAATTGATATCACCAATAACTGTAGTCCTGCAATTAAAATCCCAAAACTGGATTTTTATCATAATTTTTGGTTTTTCAAAGTTATCAATCAAATAATGATTTTTTATCAAAAATAATTTATGTTATTTATTAATATGTTCAACTTCCCATATTCGTCCATTAGCATAGACAGGTCCACACAAAACTTTAGAGTATATCAGAAATACAGCCATCTATTTTTATACTATCGGTATTTATAACCAAAAATGTATGTATGATAAAATTGGAGTTAGGAACATTAACACATGTTACTATCACTGAATTGTTTTTTTTTAAACACACATATTGCAATATAATTTATCACAAATTCGCTTCAATTTTTAATGAAAAAAAGTCTATTCAAAAATATTATTTTTATTTAGTTTTACAGTCATGAATTTCTGACTAGATTATAAAAAAATTTTCAATTTTAAGAAATTTAATAGATTTGAATCTTGTAACCAAAGTTGACTTTTTAAATATATTTATCCCTTATAGTAAAAATATATTCTTATTATATGTACTTCTCATTACACTATAAAAAAATTTTTACACATGTTATTCACTTTATAGTTTACACCATAACTATATACTAAACTGAAAAATATTCAAAATCATTTTTCAGGTATAACTCAATTCATTATTACTTATTTTAAAATAATTTTTTTTTTATAATGTAATAAATTATTAAAAACTGGAACTTATCTCGTTTCGAAAATTGGGACAAATGGCACTTAACATTCCAAAACAACTAAATAAAAGAGTAGTACAGACATATGGTACTAAAAAATGGATGATAATTATTATATATCCCAAATGTATTGGCCAAATCAGTTGAATGTTCGATTAAAACACAAGAACTTCTTTTTTTTTTTTTTGCTAATTGTGTAAATCGAATTTTTACTATGAAGTTATATGCTAAATATTCATAGCATGTAATATTAAAATATTACATAACATATAAGTTGAGTATTATGTAAACTTTTAAGATAATAATAATAATAATAATAAAAAAACAATGAAATTATCTGTACATATTATTTTATAAAAGTAGCAATGATAAAAGAAAATTAACACATCTCTATTTTTTTTTAAAAAAAAACAAATGTCAGTCAATTAAAAACTTTATAAAAATAAAATTAAAAGATTATAGGCAGTTTCTTAATTATTGAACTTCGCCTTGATCTGGCGACAGTGTATGTATTTGGCGTACTTCTTGGTGTGGTATACACTGAAGTAGTAGGTGTGCAAGGAATAGGAATATGAGATCCTTTCACAGGTGTTTTCATTAAAGGTTTTCTTGGTGTAGTATGCATTGGAGTTTTAGGTGTCAAAGGAATTGGAATTTGAGATCCTTTAACATGTGTTTCCACTAAAGGTTTTCTTGGTGTAGTACAATGATGATTATGTTCTCTCAGCACATTTTTGGTAGGACTTTTAAACATCATAATATGCTTTGCAGAATCAAGATTCTCCTGAAACAATTATAAGGAAAATTACTCAACTTCATTGAAAGTAAATACCTAATAATAATTCATTTAACTTTCAGTAGCATTTTTTTTTTTTTTTTTTGTGATGAATCATTTAAACTAGAAACCCTGCTTAGATGGTAAATTTTGACAATTTCAAGTGATTCCGTCTAAGCAAGGTTTTACTATACATTAAAAAAATTTGTTCATATTAAAAAAAAAAAAGAAAAGAAAAGTACACATTTTAAATTAGTATTTCTCAACGTATGCTTTGTCCCATCTTACGGAGCCGTGAAATATTTGTTCTTATTTATTTTATTAATTTATGAAAATTCAATTATGAAAAAAGATAAAAACATCAAACATCACAATGAACATTGATACATTATGCAGAAATATACAAGTTCTTCCATAGCATTAATTAAAAAAATTATATTATTCTTTTGTCTATATACTATCAATTACTTTATATATAAATTTAAAATTATTGTACATTTTTTTTAAAAGCTATTTAAAAATGTGTGTGATTTTCTCTTTATTTGTTCTGTGATTTTAATGTGTTTCACAATTTCATGTTTGTAAAGGTAATTATTGCCAAGGAATACAAATTCCCTATATTTAACAATAATTTTGATAGTGAAAAAAAATTCTATATCTTATGGGATCATTCCAATTTATGATTAAATAAATAAAGCTACATTACAAAAGAAATTTTAGAAGCACTGTTTTAAATAAACTAAAATTAAACTAACAATATATTTTCAAATAAATTAATAGACATTTCTTTGGCAATATAATTGCAACTGTAAATCGTAATTTGTAATCAATAAGTATTTCATAACATTAGATTAAGAGGAAATATTCTAAAGAGTTATCAAATAATGACTACATTAATAGTTTATCGGCAATATTTATAATTCATAATTGGGTTTAATTCCCTCTTTTATCAAATCACTAGCTGTCCGATCGTGAGGAATAAACTAGCCACGTCTATCAACTACCTAGTGAGCAATACTAAAATTAAATTGAAATTTGATTTACAGGAAAAATTACAATATTAACGATTGTCAGGAAAAAATTATTGACATTGCTTTAAAATTAAAGATTTTGTGTGAAATAGTAAAATAGGCTAGATAACCAAATATAATGATGACAAGTTTGAGTGAACCAGTGTAAAAACTGTTAAAACCAAGAATTTACTAAGCGTAATTTTCTATTTTTAATAGAGAGAAGAAGCTAATGCTTTTACAATGATATTTATTTTTAAGTATAAACCAGCAACTTTTTGAATCACAATTTGTCTTTATATCAGAAATGACGAACTTATGGCACGCATGCAAGAAATAGCATGTAAGCCGAATTTCACTGAAACATGGTAAAAAGTGTAATAATATTTTTTTGTTAAACATGAAATGTAAAAAAGATCATAAATTATTTATTTTTTTTTTAGTGGAGTTACATTGAAAACACACGAATAATTTAAAAATTCACGATTGCAAAACTTTGGTACCATAATAAAAAAAAGTTTACCATATCTACACTAGATTATACTTTTGAGAGGTCATTTTTTAAAATTCTCAATTGTTTCCTCAAAATTAAGGAAAACCCAGAAATTAATATATATATATTTCACATTCATTACACATTCAAATTACGAATTCAATTTATTACACACGCGCACGCGTACACACACACACACACACACACACACACACACACAAATAATAAATAAATACATTTTCCATTAAAAAATTACCTATTTTGTGGACCAGTATATATTTCTATGGGAGGGGTGTCAACCCCATGAAACCTCCCTCCTCTTAAGTACGCCCATGCCATTCCACCTAGTCATTTTCGTAGAATACTAAGCAAACAAGAAATAATAAGCATTATTTTATTACCTTTGTTACTACAGTTTTATAGTCCATGCCCATTTGATGGCCTTTTGAAGCTTGGTTGCTTGATGTAGTGACAATATTGTGAGTGGCCATTAGAGGAGTTTGAGGTTTGATTCCACTTTGTATTTTAGACTAAACAAATTTTAAAATTTATAATTATTTCATATGTGATTTAAATTATGAAATAAAAATAAATGAAGAAAATCAGTCCAAGTAAACTTTAACTTCAGTAAGAATGAATGTCTTACATGAAATTCTTTTAACTAAATAATATCTACACCCCAATCAAACCCTAAAAATAATATCTAGGAATAACTCTCTATGATACAATAATTTTAAAGCAATTACAAAAAATTAAAACGCTACTCTTTCCTCTATTCAAAGTTCAAATACATCTATTATATAAGCCAAAAATATCCTTCGCCAGTAAATAACTAATATCTAGCATGACTGTCGTGGCGCGAAACTAAGTAAAATAAAAGGAAAAAGCGTAGTAGCCATGACTAAGTATATTAACAGGAGCCAGAGTTGTGCCATTGAAAAACCGTGTTCATATATGTTACTTCATTGGCCAGCTCAATAAGACTAATGATTGAACATAGAAGGTCATATGAGGTATCAATCGATCAGAAATATTGTGCAAATAGTAACAGGAAAACTTACAAGCAGATTGGTTCGATAGCTTAAAATTACAACCAAAAAAGTCCAAGTACTTTTGAGTACGATTTTTCGTATGCGAAGAAATACCGTAAATTATAATACTGCCCACGTTCACACTTATCCATCCCACTACTCACAATGCTGCGGTGGCGCGACGCTGTGCGGTGACGACGCACACCGCTATATGCGACGACCGGCCGCCTGATGATTACCATGGATTACACTCACTCTTAAACTGCACTGACTTGTCTTTTACGAGTTGCAATTGCACTGAGCATGGCATTTGATTGGTATATTTGAATTTCGGCGTTTGCTGTTTCGCCATTGTAATAGTTATTACTATTAGAGTCATCATGGCCCATCTGTGACTCACGCCCATTATATATCAATAATTAAAAATAAAAATAAATTGGCTAAATACATTGACATATCTACAAGCATTGAACGCTGGTCTCATGGTGATAAATATGTTTACATTATAGTTATGGGGAAAAAATAGTTAACAATCAAAATACACAATATAAGATACCAAGCGTTCAATATTTTTGTAGACATATAGTCATAGATGGACTGTGATGAGAAATCACATAAACAGAACTATAAATAATAATAATAATAATAATAATAAAATAGCTAATATCCCACTAAAAACACATAGTTTTAACTACATGTGAAAACAACTAAGTAGTAATGAATAATGTAGACTAAGTGTTTAATTTGACAATTAATCTTACAGATCATAATAGTTTGTAATTTTACAAAATAGTAATATACTTAGATTCTATATTATATCACACCTTTTAAAGGTTTATATTATTCATTACTACATGTAATGTCACTGCATTGTTTTTACACGGAGTTATAAAAAGTGTTTTTGGTGGGATATATAAACGGGTAAGCAGACCCGTTTGTTCCCTATGGGATATATACTTCTAAAATATTTCAATACAAACAATGATTAATAATAATAATAATAATAAATAACTACATATATTTTTCTTAAGTACCTTAGTTTGCTGTGTAATCATTTTACCATTTTTCCATTCATTTAATTGATAATCAATAACATCTAACAATCTTTCATCATAGTACAGGAAATATTTGCCTTCTCTCTTTTCAAAAACATTTAATAGATGCTTAAGTTTTTTTTCAACTCTGGGTAATTCCTATAAAAATATAATAAATATTGGTTTATTATTATTATTAATGTTGAGATGATTACCATTTTGCAAATCACTTTTTATGTTGCCTTATTGTAAATATTATTGAATAGATATTTGTTTTACAATATCTAAACACTAAAGCTCTAATATCAAAATTATATTGAACATAATATATTTGCATATTTTCCCCATTTTTAATATAATATAAGTGCAAAATTTGACATATTTTTTGATTATAAGTATTTATTTTATGGTTATCGGTAAAAAGTAGGTATCGAAATAGAACAAAATTTAATAAACTAAAACTTAATGTAAGTTTGCATACCTGTAATCTGTGTTTGATACATTTTTTATAAAAATTATCACTTATTTTATTATTGGGAATTCTATAATGTTATTCAGAGATATACATAGAATATTCAATAAAGCTCATATTTATCTTAAGACTTTACGCTAATAGAATTTACAAGTTACAGATACATGATTCATAATTTATTTATTTAGAATTTAGTTTGCTATTTTGTATTGTACTTACATATCATATCGAGCTTTAATAGGCGACCTTTTTGGTCTAAATGACCTTATGATACAAAAAAAATGCAGAAAAATTAGCTGTATCAACATTGAAAAGGTAATATATATTATAGGAAATGGATAATTTTTGCTCTATTACTTTATAAGTTTTGGCAATGAAACTGTTTTGTTTTATATATATTATATCGTTACATACAACATGCATGAAAAGTATTTTAATATTATTACTAAAATTTTTTTCTATTTTATTTAGGATTGGTTGTCAGTCAATTGACCTGTCAATTAACTGGTCAAAATCTTGTCAATTGATACAAGTCAAAAAGAATTCGACTGGTAAATTGACCTATTTTTAAAATTTTTCTTTGTGTAATAATATTGGCTACTGAATTTAATGAAAATTTAGTTCCCTTTATTTTAAAACTTTATTTTGAGGATTTTGAGTTTAGTTTGTCATATATTGTTACCATATTATGTGTAAACATTAAAGTATAATATGCTATATGGTATAATATAATATACACTATAAACTACCTATAACCCTAATCTGTGGCCTGTGCCACATATTGTATAACCTAACAATATAAATGCTTCTTCTACAATAAAGGTGTGGAAATTAAGTCAATGTGGAAAATATATTTTCAAAAAATAAAACATTACCAAAACTCCTCGAAAAGATAACTAAACTGACTAAACCAATACATCCTGTCTGGAATTATATAAAAAAAATTGAAGTCGGAAAAACTGTCAAAGGTTAGTATTTTAATTAAATAAATTATAATACTAAATTTTAGATTTTGGATTGAATATTAACTTATAAAATAATTAATATCCAGTAATAATATAAAAATTATCATACAAATTATAAGGACGTTGCAATTATTGTGGAACCGAATATGTTACCCATGTTGACCGTCAAGTAAAATACATACTATATGGTTGTAAGAACTTGCCAGATTATAAAAAAGAAATCTTGAGGGATTTCATTAAAGCTATGAACCAACCAGAAAAACCAAGATATACCAAAGATTATATTAAAATAATTTCTGTCTTAAATAAAAATGAGGAATCTGACACTGATGAGGACATACATCATTCTGACAAAGGTAACTAGTAATATTATTGTTAATATATTTTTAAATGAAGATACTTGTAATATTGAACAGCCATCATATAAAAAACAAAAACAAAGATATCTTCTTACATGGATCAAATTTCTAAAGATCAGTAAGACAATTTAAATATGACATTTGCAAAGGCAATAAGCAATTTACCATTCCATATAGTAAATAGTCCTTACATTAAAGACTTTTTTTCAAAGTTACAACCTGTATATTTTCTACCAAGCCGAAAGCAATTAAGAGGAACATTTCTTGACCAAATAATATATTCCGAGACTCAGGAAACCATAAAATCTTATGAAATCAAATTACTTAAGCATTGTGTCAGATGGCTGGAGTAATCAGAGATATGAAAGTATAGTGAACTATATGATTACTACTCCAAAACCTATATTTTATAAATTTGTTTCTTCTAAGGAAAATAGACATACAAGTGATTATATTTCTCAAGAGTTGATTTAAACTGCTGATGAGGTTGGAGCACATTAAGTTTTTGCATTAGTTACCGAAAATGCAGCAAATATGAAGGGTGCATAGAAAATTGTAAAGGAAAAGTATCCATACATACAAACTTACAGTTATGCTACTCATTCAATGCAATTATTTGGAGATGATGTAGAAAAACTGAAATCGTTTTCAGTTCATTTGGTACATGTTAAAAGAATTGTACAATTCTTCAAGAACCGGCATGTAGCTGCAGAAATATTTTCAAAGTTCAGAGCTCAATATGGAATTAAGTCTATATTAACAACTGCAGTAGTTTCAAGGTGGGATTCAAGTATAAAATCCATTGAGCAACTACAAATTAGTGATAAAGCCTTACAATCTAGTGTGGTCGGTGAAGAAATAGCTAGCTCTATACCACAAAATCAACACAACATATATACAAATCAGTTCGAAGGTTGGTACTAGGTGATGACTATTTTTGGGAGAAAAATGCAAAATTTGTTGATTTAATAAAACCTGTGAGTAGTTCTATTCATAAAATGGAAGCTGACTCTTAATGAATTGTCAGTAGTATTGAATGAGTTTTTAATGACTGTAAATCATTTTATTATGGAAAAAAATGTGTCTTTGCCATTTGTCTTGACCAAAGAAGAGACATTAAAATATCTTATTGAAAACAGAAAACAAATGGTTATTACTGGCACTCACCATGCTTGTTATGTTATTGATCCTAGATACATTGGAGAACATCTTACAACAGAAGAATATAGAGCCGTTGATGTAATTAAAGTTCTTTGGAAACATATGAATTGCCCAAATGAAGACATGACTGATACACAAGTGGATAATATAATATCAGATATAATTAACTTTAATGCTAAAAGAGGGATATTTGAAAGCCGTTTGTCATGGACTGCAGTAAACGCTGTGAAAAAATTTTCATTGACTGCAGCTAATTGGTGGTTTGGGAATTTGAAAAATAAAAGTATTATTGCAAGCGTAGCAAAGATGCTTTTATCACTACTTAGTTCAACTGCTAGTTCTAAAAGAAATTGGTCAGTATGGGGCAACATACATTCTAAAAATCAAAATCACCTGAAAAATATGACTGCTGGAAAATTAGTGAGTGTATATCATAACTTAAGATTATTTAAAGATATGGGATATGAAAAGGACTCAAAACAACATTAATATGAAGACAGATTTTTAATAGCAAATAATCAATATTAATTATATATTTTACATTTAGATAACATAAGATAATAAATATTAAAAAGGTCTGTATTTTTTATTATTATTATAAATTTCACAGTTTATTTGAAATGCATTTTAACAAATTCTTGAAACATATTATTTATTAAATGTAAGCTCTAGAAAGTTTTAGTAAAATATTAGTAATAATACTATTAATATTTTATCAATATTGTTTATAGTACAAAAAATTAATTTTTAATTTTTAGTTTTTGACAAGTTAATTGACCGGTTAAATACGGTCAATTGACTGCAAAAGGATTTGACTGGTCAAAAACTCAACCCTAATTTTATTATTGATTAAAATATAATTTTTATATACAAAGAATACTGTAATAAATAAGCGAAATTGGTGTAAAAGATAAGAGACAATCATTTAACTATTAGGTAATAAACAATATTTGCATGAAGAGTAAGCTACAGATCTTAATTTTTAGCTTTCTTTTTTTCATTGTAAGTGCCATAAATAATTTAATACTATAATCTAAGTAACTTATTGTATATGAACTTATGTACTACATAAGTTAGTATGCACATACTTATGTAGTTAAGTTGGACTAACGGGTCAAATTATATAAAGCTTAAAACAAAAATTCAACAAATATTACATTTTTAAAACTTTTTGTCTGTGTTTCTAAATAATTTTCATAATGTCTCTTATGCCATTTTTCCCATTAAGGCTCAATAGTGTGCATGTTATGTTTTAATTGTCTAAAATTAAAATGCATTAAGTAAAACAATTTTCATGAAGTAATAATTTTTTATATAATTTTGCTATTTTTTAGTGCATAGTGCATACATATAATTAATAATTTATTACTGCATAAACATTGTAATTCCTAACCCAAATTATTAATGATTAATAATAAAGTGCTGAAAATAGTTATTAAACATCAATAAGATGTGCAATTATAACAAAAAATAAAAATAAAACATCATACTGTATATATAATATTATGTAGTTAAGATATCATAAGTTACCTTTTGTATAACTTTTCTCTCTTTTTCTTCTTTTAGCATCTGCCCACCACGGTTTTGCCATAACCTAGTAGGATCATTAGTGCGCTCTTTCATTATAATCATCTTATTCCATAATTTTTCTCTGTCTTCAATTAAATCATATATAGGTCTAGAAATAAAATATTTATAATCATTTACATAAATTATATTCAATATAGAACATGAAATAATCTTCTTACTTGTTTTCATTATAGAATTTATTGGCATTATTAACTTCTTCATCCAATAAATCCATAATATCTTCATTAATTTCTGTATTATAGTACGCATGAAATTGTTTTTTTTGGCGTTCCCCAATATAACATTTATTCCACAAGTCATTTAATTCAAAGCGTAATTTTTCTATAAATAGTTTTATATTCTCTCTTTTCAAAGTCTCACACCTTTTGATTTCTTTTCTTAGCTAAGAAATAATAATAATAGATATAATATGGGAGCACTAAAAGATTGAATGCAAATTTAATATACCTCATTTATTACTGTTTTACCATAACCTTTTTGTGAACTAACAAAATTTTGTCTAAAATTGACATCTATCTGCAGGCGATCCCATAACAAATTTAATTTTGTTCTCAATTCCATCGCCATACATTTTTGGTTCTCAGTTTGATCTTCTAGACGTTTAATCAAATTCTATATGTAATAAGAAAAGATTACCACAGAATAATTTTTTGTTGAACAACTCCGTTTTACTGGATTTACCTGTAGTTCATCCAAATTAGACTTTGACAGTTGAAATTTATTTGTATCACCAAACACCAGTTTATCAAACAGCAATATCGGTTTTTGTTCCAAATTCTTAAATAATGTTTGGACTTGAACTTTTTGTTCTGAAAATATTTTCCAGCGTTCCATCTAATTATCAAGAAAAATATGTACTGAGATATTACAATTGTTTTGCTATAACCACAGATTATGTAATACAGTGTATAATCTTTGGTGTAAATCATTTATAATAAATATGAATAAAGTGAAAACTGTATTAAAACGAAACTGAAAATGTGTGTCCTTCAAAAGTTTGTATAAATGTTAAATTAAATTTTTGTGACCATTCAAATTTCCATTTTACCAAGGAATCCCTTGTCTGGACAGGTTTCACAGATATATATTACGTACTTGAGTGTTTTTTAGGTCTAAAACATAATTCTCAATAGTAATTAAGAGTGATGCAGACGGCAAATATTTTATTCCAGAGTATTTGGGTTTTTCATTAAGTGCTTGACAAATTTTGTTTTCCTAAAATACATATATCTACTTAGTTATGTAAAAAAAGGGTTTATTAAATATCAATGTTGAGTTACCTCTTCCTGAAGTTTATGCAATTTAGCCATACGTTCTATTTTTATAGTCTTGCAACTTTGCAATGCTCTCTCAATGTTAATTTGTGCATCAATTAATGGAACATCATCATTGTATTCATCAATTGAAATATGCATTTGCAATTCCTAAATTTACATGATGTGTGTAATAATATGTATGTATAATTATTTATAGATAAAAAGTTAACCTTTTCTAAAACTTTTTTTTCAAGTAATAATTCTTCAATGTCTTTAATTATTTGATTTTTGTCTTTCTCAGATTCAACAACCACATTATCAAAAAATGACTGAAAAATATTAAAAGGTTCATAAAAATAATATAAATAAAATATTAATAACTTACTGTTGTATGTTTTTTCCATTGTTCATGGAGTTGATTCATTGCTTTCTTTTTTTCTAAAGAAGAAGACCCATAAATAGCATCAAGATTTTGTTTTATTCTTAGAATCTCTTTTTGTGAATAATAATAAACTTCATCCAACATTAATTTTATGTTGCCTGAATCTGGCCTAAAAATGCAATTTTATAATTTACAACAATAAAAGTGTACACTAAATAGAAAACTATATTATACTAAAAACTACAGGAAAAGAATGCAACAAAATAAGCAAAATCCAAAATATATCACCTGAATATTGTAAACAAATTTTCTGACACACTGTTCAAGACTTTATTAGGTATATAAATGCTTGAGTATAATGCATAATTTTTACAGGGTGTCTCAGTATGATTTGATAAATGCTATAACTTTTGTTCTATTAAAAATTTTCAATTTTTTTTTTTTTAATTAATATTATAGCATTGTACTCCAACAATAACATATATATTATAATCATTTAAATTCTGAACAAAGTGAGAAATTAAGTGTTTTTACAATAATGTTTAATTTTTTTTCTTTTTTTTTTCTTTGAATACATTTTTGTATAGATCTACTTGTTCAAAAGTCTCGATTAGCAACTTTTTTAAATCGGATTTGCCTCTAGTTGGTACTTTAAAGAGATTGAATTTCTCAATTCTTAATTTTTTTTATTTTTGGAAAACTAAAATTTGAAAAAAAAAAGACTCGGAAACTATCATCTTTTGATCCAAACATTATAAAAATCAAAACATAGAAAGACAATAATATGAAAAACATTTTAGCGCAAAAATTTTTTGAAAATATGAAAAAAATATATTGGCCATTTTTCTAACACTTTTTTTCTCATGATTTTTTTTCCTTTTCTTTATTTATTAAATCAAAAATAGTAAAGCAAAGTAAAGTATAGACAAGAAAGCCGGACATACTTTGTACTATGGATATTCTTCACTTTTCGGGTCAGATATTCTTAGTGGGTTGAAAATGACTACTATTATTGTTCTTTATATTATTAACTTCCTTCGTTCAGAATTGTCTCATTAAAGAAATGATTTATCGTTTCATTAAAAATCTACACACACAACAAAAGTATCTAAATCGAGGAGCGAAGTATGTCTGGCTGTCTTATCTATGCTTTACTTTACTTTACTTTTTGACCTTAAATATATCCCATAAAGAGCTGGCAGATGTATTGTTGTAGAATAATTTATCATAACTTTAAGGATTAATTTTAGTACAATCAGGAAAATATGACACTTTTTTATAGGCAGAAATCCAGTTACGAGGTACTCTTTTAGCTCATCAAAAAATTTAACCAAAAGGTAAGTCCTACATAAAGATAACAATAGGAAAATTATATAAAGTACAAATTCAATTTTTTAGTATATATGATTAACTTATATTATTTTTAATGTTAAATCAATACCTACACATTTTTTATTTTTAACTCTCTATTCAAGACTTTATTATATAAATGTTTGAATATGATGTATAATTTATACATGGTGTTCCAGTATGATTTGACAAATGCGATATTTTTGTTCTACCTATTTATAATTTTTAACTTTTTTTTGAAAATTATTACTGCAGCATTGCGCTTCAGTATTAACGCATACATTTTTTTTTTGAGGGGGCCCAAATTTTCAAATTTGAAATTGTATTATTAAGTTTTAGAAAAAATTCAAGATAACCATATTGTGAATCTGATTTTTAGAAAAATATTGGTGCTTAAATCTCTAATAAAGGTTATAATCCATTAATTTTCCCAATTTTTTTTAAATTTTCAAATAATTTAATAATATTGTCAAATAAGTCAAATCACCAAATGAAATCATAATATTACTATAATTAAGACATATTTGACTAAATTATTAAATTATTCACAAATTTGAAAAAAGTAGTAGAAAATGAACTGTATTTAATTAAATTATGAAATAGAACCTTTCTTAGAATAGGTATCTCTAAACAGTATTAAACAGTTAACAAATAAATCAGTACTTATGTAGGTACCTACTATTTTAACCATTTAAAATAATATCATATCACAACAGGTGACTCACTTGTTGACGTCATATATCTTGAAAGAATTTTTTTCTGACAAAGTATTGTCTCTGGTTTTTAATATTATCATGAAAATGTTCCAAAATCTTATTGATTATAGATGTTTATTTTAATTTTTTCTTTAAGTAAAATCATAAACTAAAATTATTATATTTACTACCTACATAAATTGTTTTTGGTAATTTTTAATATATTTTTAAATATTTGTTTTATAATTTAAAAAAAAAAAAAAAAAAATAAGATATAATTACTATATTGATATTCATTATTAAATAATCAACTTATTTGATGTTTGTTAAGAAAAACAAGATATAGGTCAAGCAGAGTGGCGTGCGGTAGTATTTGAAAGTGAGTAAGCGCCAAAAGCAAAAAACTGTTATAAAAAATTATAAATTTAAAAAAAATGTAGGTACCTTCTTTTATAGTTAACAATATTTAATTATTTATAAACAAAATCCAATCTTATGTCATTTTTAACAAATTCATTATTATCTATAAAAATATAGGTAATTTATTATTTATTTGTATTAACAATTCTTATTAATAAATATTAGTACCTATCAAACTACTTGAATAGTGAAGTAGTCTACTTCCTCCAACTGACCGGTATGAAAATAATTTTAAATTAAACTTAATTCTTACTATCCTACAATAATATATATTTGACAAAAGCATCATAACAATGATACACCTTGTGATCATGTAAAACTATAATAACATTATTTTATCGTTTCACCAAAAAAAAAAAAAAGTTATAGCCTATCGAATGTATAGGGTATAAGAAAATGTGTACCTAAAAGTAACATGATGCTCGATGTAGAACTTCCAACTGCTGTATAAAAACGTGGTCATTCTGTTCTACCGTACTCGGCCATTCCTACTTTAATAGATACTAGCCGGGTAATTGAAATCCCGAGCACATATATCAATATATTACATACAGCATATCTACCTATATCATAATATATTATCATAATATATTACTTTAATTATTAAATTCTTTTCTAATGATTATTATTATTATAAAAATAAAAATAAAAAACCTATATTATTGCATGAGATTGTTTATTGACATTATGAATTAAATAAATTATACTTTGTTCCTTTTTGAACGGGCATGCGACGCTTTCCTCGCTTGACCGCACGCTACTGGTCTAGCTGTTTATTATAGTATTATACCTACCTACCTACCTCCAATGAGGTACTGAACATAGATAGAAATTTAAAAATAATACCACCCATTATCATAAAGCAATGGGAATGAGGACTATGAACATAATAGACAAAAAACAAAAAACGAAACATAATTTAGGTAAGTACCGGTAGTAGTAAAAGGGTAAATCACCTACATAGTTTAATTGTAATACCTACACTCGGTACTGGACTCTTGAAGCGTAAGCCATTAAGTAAAATGCGCCCGATCCATACGCAAATAAAGAATGAAAGATTTAAGCATAATATTTCGTCACGTTCAGGTTTTTTGTCGTTCTCCACGGACATCTATAACATTGTCCAGTAACAATGGACACGTGGCGTGCGACGTTCGTGACGTTTGACTGAAATGAAAAACTGGAAACGCTACGGCTTCTTCGGAATGCAAAGCAAGCGCGTCAAAAACAAAAGAATATACTCACTCGTCTAGCCGCAATGACGGCGGCCTGAACCAGTTGAATGACATTTCTCAAAGAGTTGTTTTAGAGCGATTCTTGACGTACCGTTTGAATGGTTAAATATAATAAATATACAATAAATATAATAATTATTCACATCGGCAGTAAGAGAGAAAACAACCAAGAAGAAAACCTACACCGAAAAACAATAAAACTACAAAATCAATGTGAAGAATAATTTACTATTGCAGCATAGAAAAGTTAGTACTTGAGTACTGCAGGCCAATGGTCATGACAAAATAGATAGATTAAAAAAATAGGTTATTGGCTTATTGTAGACACACTTGGATTGTTATCAACAAATCCAAAATGTCTTAATAAGGGTTAGGTATTCGGCGTTTTCGGATTTTTCTTATCAGGGGGAAGAACTGCACTATCACCATCACACGAGTGTTTCCCGCCAAATAATTTGTCTTGGCCTTCACCTAGTGAAGGTGTGCACACAATTCAAAAATTTTGAGGTTAATAATATAATAAATTATAACAAGCAATGGTGACACTAGGATTTTTTCAAGGAGGATGTCCCGGTGCCCGCCTATAAATAATGAATATAGTTATTTAAATACAAAAAGGGAGACATACTTCGTACAATAGGTATTTCTCGTTCCTTGGGTGAGATTTGGTGCGCATGTTAAATTTTAAAGAAACCATCATTTCTTCAATAAAACGAATCTGAATGGAGCTTCAGCTTATACAAGACAAATTTACTTAAAAATATAAAGTTTTTAATGTAACAAAAAAAAAAAAAAGATTTTGTATTTATCCTGTTTTATATCTCACTATTACCCAAGAGCAAGAAAAACAAATTTGATGAGAAAAAAATTTATTTTCACGTTTTCAAAATTTTCTAATGCTTAAACATTTCTTATATTATTTAAACTATATAATTATTAGTTGAACTGTCATGAAATTAGAGCCGCGTTGGCGTCTGTAAAAATGTCCTTCGTAATTTTCGTTACACTGATGGGCATGATCAGTGATCACGCTAGTGCACTTCCCTATACCGCCTGTGAAAAATAAACGTTTTCTTAGGCCGTTCTCTTGGTGTTCTCACCAAAAGCAACTGTCGACAGCAAAGCAACCGCAACGCGACGCGACATGTATTATCAAATGAACATGTTCTCACCGGCAGCAACATGACTGAAAACCAACTTGACATTTAAAAACTATTTTTAAGCAACTCGTCATGCTAGTCTCTTTCTATTCTAGTTGCTTGCTCGCGTAGTTGTGATTAATTATTTTAGCTGGTTTATTTTACTTAGTACCTTATTATGTTATATTATACCTGTTGTATATTTTAAAATAAATTTAAAATGGCAAATGAACAGGAAAAAAATGTCAATTTTGTACATCTTATAGAAAGCCATGCTTGTCTCTATGATATAACATCATCTAGTTATACACGGCAAGATATCAAAGAAAAAGTGTGGAATGAAATCTCGAAATAACACATGATTCTACTAGGTAGATTTCATTTTAATTATGTAATAACTTATTTATTAATTAATGTTATGCATAAAATATTAAATACATACAAATCATATCATTAGTAGCTAAAATTAAAATTAAAAATAATTTTTCGAATAGGTAAATTAACTAAATTATAGTAATCCATTGATATGGAATAGAACCGGCTGGTGATATAAAATAATCATATCATTTTTCCCTATTTTGTTGTGCCTCTGATAAACGTCTTATTACTTGATGAACTTGATTTTGTTGAACTTGAATATTCGAAATTTGACGATTTTCTTGTTGTATTTAAAACTGTTTAGGATGAGTAAATATTCCTTGTTTTATTCGAATAAAATTGTGAAGGACGTAAGCAGCTTTTATAATAAAATTTACAGTTTCTTCGTTACAACAAATTGACCCTTCAAATAAACGAAATTTGGATACTACCATACCAAATGCACACTCAACACTTTTACGACCTCTTGAAAGTCGATAGTTGAAAACTCTTTTTTTGTTGTTCAAACTTCGTTTTGAATAAGGTCTCATTAAATATTTTGTGAGGGGAAAGACTTTGTCTGCTAGAGAATAAAAAGAAAAATCGTTTTCATCATTACTCAAAGGTAATGGTTTACTGGGAGATAGTTGTAATACTCTTAAATTTAGAGCACGTCCGAGATTTGAAGTTCGAAAAACAGCACCATCACTATTTTTCCCAACTTCACCAACATCTATTGTTGTAAATAATCCGTCGGAGTCAACACAAGCCATAAGTACTATTGAAAAATAACTTTTATAGTTAAAATATGTTGATACTGTATTTGGTAAACATTTAATTCTAAAATGTTTACCATTGATTGCACCTAAACAATTTGGTATATTCCATAATTCATAAAATCTGTTAGAAATTTGTATCCATTTTTCTTGCGTTGATGAAGCCAAATATTTTGGATGAAGTACGGTCCAAATATTTTCAGATGTGTTTGAAAGAATATTACTAATTGTCGTAAGTAAGAAGTACCATAACTGGTATAAATCTTAATTAATTTTAAAAATAAATATTTAAAAAAAAAATTAAAAGTACAGTTTGCAGTCTACTGAATGAAAAATGAAAGTATATAATATATAGAATTCTTAAAATATATAAATTATTATATGTTAATATAATCAAATAATTCAAATATTTCACTATTGAAGATATTCAATATAAAATATGAACAAAGCATACTACTATAAAAGTAAATTAGCTGAAGTTGGTTGTTTAGAATCAGTTTTTTGATTTTAGGATCAATGTTAGTAGAGGTATGAAGGCGCTTATCCTAGCTAAAGTCTCATTCCACTTAAGTTATATCTCTGGCATATCAATATTTTTGAATGTGGTTTTTTAAAGATAAGTCCTCACGCAAATTACAATTTAATAACTTAAAAAAAATTTAAATATAAGAATTCACTTATTGAAAGTTTTAAATAGCCGTTTTATTAAAAAAAAAAAATTAAATTTAGAAGTATTAAAGTTTAATGAAAATTGATCAAGTTAAAGCAAGTTAAATTTTTGATTTCATGAAAATAATTGTTAGTAAAAACACAATCTTCTAGGCCAATTTTGATTAAATTTTAATTTTAATAATAAATTTTTTTTTTTTTTTTAATTGATATTTAGAAAAAGTAAATAAAATAAATATTTTGAAATTTTCAGAAAGTGGATTCTTTAATTACCGGTTACTTACTATTAAAATGACAATAAATGTTGAAATAATATATTTGTACAAACATACAAATTGCGAGATCAGGTCTCTTACATTGCCACAATATTAATATTTCGGTTTTATTACTTGAATGAGAATGGCTGTGGCCTGTGATGGTTGTCAGTGTTAAATCGATCTAGTATGAGCGGTAGCGATAACGTCGTACGTCGGCTTTGGAGGACCAGGGTTGAGTGATAGTGGTAGCTTTGTAGGTGAGCTTTAGAGAATTGAGGCCAATCAGAGATGCTGTAGCTGAAGTCGATTGTAGTGGTGGGATCCGGGACCAGGATCCGTCAGTCTGATCCAGGTGATGAATGAGCATGGCTGCTGGTGAGAACTGGCACTGCGTTTCGATGTAGGACTCACTAAACCGTATCACGGCTACAAGGTGACCTGCGGCACTGTTGATGGCGTCGGACTGCTGGGCTCCTTGGCTCGTATTACCGGACTTCGCCGCTCAGTCTTCTGGGCTCCGTCACTCAGACTCCTGGGATCCGCTGCTCGGACTGCTGGGCTCCGCTGGTGGGTCTTGAATCAGTTATTACACAAGTTCGTGTTTGAGTAAAACACACTGGTTATGTTCTCTAGCCGTACTAATATCTATCAACGGTCGAAGAATGGTGCTGCACTGGAGTACCATGGACATGTCGCTAAAGTGTGTAGCGTTGGTAACTTTGTGCGCGTGATTGGGGCGGTAGATGGCGCTCTATATTTGGTCTCACTACAGGTTATGGGTAAAAATTTGATTTAGGACTTTGAATATTTTTTTTAGGTTAATTAGTCATATAACTTATAAGTAAGTGATGTCTAGAGGTCATGTTAAATTTTCAAGCCTTAGTATGAAGAATTTAAAATTTTATGAAATAAAAAATTCCAAAAAATGAGAAATTTCCGATGTTTTTTAAATTTTGTACTTAACTTAAAATTGATTAAATGTTATTGAAATTTTTATGAAGTATCTGTATGACCATTTTTAGTAATTGGTGAGAGCTTAAAGTTTCTAATGCCATTATTTTTGAAGTTATGTTAAAAAACAAATTTTAATTTTATGAAAATTCCGGTAATACCATATTTTACCATCTTTTGTCAATTATTTGACAACTTTTTCTCGTTTTTGAAAAAAACATTGAGAAATGTGAAAAATGACCTTTTTAAAGTACCATCTGTGTGCGATTTCCCATCTAAAAACTTAATAATTGAAATAATTTTTAGACAAGTATTTCTATACAAAAATGTATTTTCAAAATAGGGGAAAAAAATTAATAAATAAATATCATTGTAAAATCTTAAAGGTTCAGACACCAAGGTGTCAACTAGCAACATTTGTGTTTTGCAACATGTTTCACCGAAAATGTTGCTGCGTGCTTCTATATGTTTCTATGTCGCAAGAAACAAAAGTTCCTACCAGTGGCGTATTTGAGGGGATGGTGATGGGTGGATCACCCCCTCCTTGGAATTTTTTTCATCGAGATGCAATATTATACATTTATAATTATAAACGTTCATCTATCGAGGACCATTTTTAAAAGAAGAAGAAAAAGGCGATTTGGCTGTAACTATACTTTGATAATTGTAACTAATACGAGTGAATAATATTTAATTTAAAATTTTATTTTGAGTGAAATTAAGAAACACTCGTTAAAATTTATTCAATTTGTCATTGAACAACAATGATTTATTTTAGTAACGAGATTTAAACAAATTATGATACATTATTTTTGGATCTGAGTCATTCGACCGACACCCAATCGACCGACAACCAATCGACCGACACGGACAATCGACTGACACGGACAATCAACCGACAGGACAATCGACCGACACCCAATACATACTAACCCGTTACGCTCAACGAAATATTGTCGGTATTTAAAAATTAAGTTGGCAATGATTTTATTAATAGACTTATATTAGAGTATAATATAATAAAATTATATTAAATGAATTTTACATTACCTATATAAGAGATTTTTATTATATATATTAAATATATAATAATTGATCTACAGAAAAATTATCCCATAAATAAATATTATTTTATTTTGCTAAATAAATCATATTAGTACATTCAATACAGAAATTACTTAAATTATTTTCATAAAAAAGTTTTAAAAATTATGATAATAATAAAAATGTTAATAATTACAATACTGATAAAATAAAAAATAAAAGTGTTAATAATGATAATACTGCAAAAAAAATTAAATGGCTATATTGTGACCAATGCCTCGAAGATATTCGAAAATGGTCTTACGCATTAAAATATTCTTTTAATTTTCTAATATAAGTCTATTAATAAAATCATTGCCAACTTAGTATGTATTGGGTGTCGGTCGATTGTCCTGTCGGTCGATTGGGTGTCGGTCGATTGTCCAGATCCCGATATTTGAATATTCCCCGACAAAACGCTTTGTTTGACTAAAATAATTTCGAAATAAAAACAACTGCTAAACCAAACGAATTCGCTTCATAAAAAAAAAAAAAATATATATATATATATATACATAGAAATTGATTTTATGTCTTGTGCGATATTATCTAAAGTGTTTTTTTTTTTTTTTTTTTTTTTTTTAAAAATACGAGTAGGTAAAGCGCTGAATGAGAGCTAATTAGATTATAATAATTGAGCAGTTTTTATTATACAATGACAGTTTATAAAGCAAAGTGATATTTTATTGGTATTTTTCATCTTTTTCAAATATTATTTGATTTAGATTTATTCATTTTTAAAATGACAAAGTTATAATTTTCATATCGTGGACAAATTATATAGGAGTATCTATCAGAGTTACGTCATTCAATGAGGTTGTACTATGCATCATGTTTTCTGATAAAAAGATCAAATTTTCAATATACTATAATATCTGTACCTACTGCGAGAGAACTTTTTATTATATATTTGATAGATAAAGTTATCGAATTAGATTTGATAATACTAAAATACGCGATTATCCATAATATTATGTTTTTTGAATTTTTAGAATTTTTTGGTATATCCCAAAATGTCTAAAAGCATTTTTTACAGAATAGTTTTTTATTACAAATGATTCAATTTTTTTGTATTTCTTACATTTACGTGTTTCGTATTTAGGAAAAATAAAGATAATTATTAGAAATGCAATAAAATTTGGTAATTTATAATATATATGTATATTATATATATATTTATATTACCTATTTCTGAAAAATATGTTGTGGATATTGTGTAGAAAGAATAAATTCATTTAATTTACAAAATAAAATCTATGTATTTTTTATTTTTATCTAAAATCTGTATCTACGCTAATGTTTTCTTTCTCAACTGTGTGTGTAAGTGTGTGTATGAAATTAATTTGTATTCGTTGTAATCTTAGTAGAATATTCCATGGAACCATTTTGAAATAAATTAATTTACACCTATCGAAACATGGAGTCGTATCTGTAGGTCTATGTGATATCCGGTCCGGTTGGGTCAATCAGTCAGTTTATTCATACCTCGAAGTTAATAATTGTTCATCTATGCATGTGCAGAAATAATTGAATCAAAGAAAAATGTTTAAAATTGTTTTAACCGAAAGAGAAGACTGTTGAACGAATTTTAATTTTGAAAACTGATTTTGTTCTGTTAGGAAGCTTTTGATTTAGGTACCTAATGCAAATTTAAATATTTGATTTTTCGACTGTTGTTATAAATGAATAAAAATCGTATTTTGTCATTTTTATCCAATATCGTAACATTAAAGATTTTCTAAATGTATTAAGCCACGTATTTTTGCTCTAATAACATTTAATACGTTTGTGGATAAGTCGAAATCTTTTTTCAAAATTAAAACTTATCAATTAAAATTTTTGTCGGACTTTTCGATTTAAAACGCCGAATTCAGTCTCTTAATATTTATCGACACATTTACCAGTAATAGGTAAACAAATTAAAAGTTCAATCGCTTAACATTGTTGATGAAACCCGCGCAGAAGCTGATAATGGAAGATGATTAAACAGGTATTGTGAACGTTTCAGAAACTATCTAGTATACCGTATGTTTTATTAATATTATATTCTATTCGTGTGAATAACGATAATCCAAACAAATTGCGGTATATTGTTTGGCTTGTTATCGTTCGGTAATAATAATTACTTGTGTAGGTAATACGACGGTTTCTATTTTCCGTACCGTGTTCGCCAGAACTGTGAGGCGGGAAGCAAGTAGATTGGAAATAGTTTTGGCCAACAATCGCTTTTATTCCATTTGTATAGATAAATTCAGAATAATTTGATTTTGTCCTGTTATAATAACATTAAATTGGAATTCATTTATTTTATTTTTTCGATTTTCACTCAACTACACGTGTTAGAAAACACAGTAAAACTGTATTTCTTTTAACGGGGGTGGCGATCCCAGTGGTCCCATCCCCTTAAATCCAACGTTGGATCTCACCGATATAGGTGAACGCAGCATACGTCTCCGCATTCGGTTCTTCCGAGAATCGCTCTGCACGGAGGACAATATTGCACTAATTCGATATTACGTTGCGCGATGAATACAGTCGAAATTGCCAAACGGAGACCTGTTCTCAAACGGCGGACGAAGACGTAACGTTTTCTTATTTAGAGCCATTGAAATTTTGAACAACGAACGTGCTAATTCAGAATTGACTCATCAGCCGAATAGATGGCCACGCGATCACATTAATAACGATTTATATTACTTTATCTTCATCCTTGTAGCGGGTGACAGGACGACGGTGTATTATCAATGTATTAGGTAGGTTATTACATATCAGGGTTGGTTTATTTTCCACCCCCTTAGTAAAATGTTGTATCTAAAAAGTTGTTGGAAAAAATAAAACTGTTCGAAATAGTGATTTCATCGATACAAAAATCAAAATGAAAAACACAAAATATTCTATACTTTACTCAAAATCTAAAATTTAAATTTTTATGATCAGAAAATTAAATATTTTATTATTTTGTTATTTTTGGTCTTAAGTTTGCATTTGTTTTGGAGTTCTCTATATCCATATAGTTCATCAAAATAACTTCCTTAAAATAACCTATGTCCTGTATAAATATGAAACAATCAACCGAAAGTTAAGATCAAATTTACTGTTTCAAAAAAATTTAACGGTTGAGGATTTGACTGTTCTGGCCACAGGATGATTTATAATTTCAGTGGTTTTTGCTTTTTTTTTTTTATAACTATTTATAGGCGAGGCACAAATAGACAAGTCTTGGAGTTGTTTAGCATCCTGAGGCATCAATATAAGCACTTTCCATAAGTAGTTAATTTCTGTACTTAACAAATATCTTGTAATTGGATTAAATTTTTATTTTAAATTTAAAACTAATCGTTTTTAAACTTTCACTGGGTGTAACATATTTTTGATTTTTAGTTTTTAGAAAATATATGTGTAAATATTATTTATTTTAAATTTGTCATTAGTTTTTTTTTTTCAATCCAAATATGTTTCCGATTCCCACTAATAACCATTAAAGGAATACTCAAACATTATTAATGAGACCACTTATGTAGATAATTTTTCGATTTCATGGCGGTTTGAATAGCTTTTTTAAAACGACTTTTATCTACTTTTTAAGGTTTATTTTCAGTAGTCCGAAAAAAAATGCTTGAAATGGTATGTTTAGTATATATTTCCTATAGAAAATTCAAATGACATGGTACGCTCTAAAGATATGATTTTGCAAAGTTCTTATAATCTATTTAATGATACTAAAAATTTGAAATTTTCACCAATTATCTATAGAAAAGTTCAGCGTACGACTGTTAATTTGAAATTATTTTCAAATAAATCTGACCTATGAAATTTATTTTTTTTAGTTTTTGAATGAAGTGAAGAAGTTAATGTTTTTACAATGATTTTAATTTTAATTTTTTTTCTGTGAACACTTTTTTGGATGGATTTACTTGTCCAAAAGTCTCGATCAGTAACTTTTTTAAAAACTGGATTTGCCTTTAGTTGGTACTTTAGAGAGGCAATTTTTTGAATTTCTCAATTCTTCATTTTTTTTTTTTTTTTTGAAAAAACTACCCAAAGTTTGAAATAAAGACTCGAAAACTATAATTTTTTAATCAGAACTTTATGAAAATTTAAACATAGATAGGCAATAATCAAGAAAGATGTTAACGCAAAAAAATTTCGAAAATGTGAAAAAAAATGTTGGACATTTTTTTAAAATTTTTTCTCTTATTATTATTTTCCCTTTTTCTTTATTTATTAGATAAAAAAAATTAAAGTGAAGTAAAGTGAAGTAAAGTGAAATAAAGTGAAGTAAAGTGAATTAAAGTGAAATAAAGTCAAGTAAAGTAAATTAAAGGCAAGAAAGCTGAACGTACTTCGCACCACGGATATTCTTCGCTCTTCAGGTCAGATACTCTTGGTAAGTGTGTTGAAAATGACGACCATCATTGATCTTTATATTATTAACTTCTTTCGTTCAAAATCGTATTTTTGAAGAAAAGATCTATTGTTCTTCTAAAATTTCACAAACCCACCAACAGTATCTGACCGGAGGAGTGAATAATATCCGTAATGCGAAGTATGTGCGGCCTTCTTGCCTTTACTTTACTATTTTTTTTTTTTTTTTTTTTTGTATAACGTAAAAATTTTTAACACGAAATCGATTTTTATAACTTAAGTAACGATTTTTTCATTCAAAACCTGACAATATTTTTAATTCATATTACATTCTACATTTGGTTCAAACAAAATATATTCCTTAAACATTCAATATCTTATCAAAAATTGAGACTTTTATAAATAGAATTATTCATCATATTATCAAATATTTATTATTATTGTTATTTTTGTTGATTACATATTTTATTTAAAATAATGAATATATTATATAATAATATTATGTTACTATATATAAACGAATATGTTATTATGTATGATCGGTCTATATCATAGAAAATATCTTAGCATCCTTTAACTTTACATTAAATGCGCACTGTGCAGTTATACAGTTATTCTAAACAACTGCAAATTTGTTTTATTCTGTAATGATTTAAAATTTGAAATTCGAAATTTTCGTTTAAAATGGATTTATTTCTCTTTTTTCATCGATTTTACAAATAATATTGTAAGTATTAAATATTTAAAATATTTTTTGTTTATTTTGTGCCTTGTTATTGGTTACATTTTGGATTTCGAAGAACGATGTTTTGCTCGATATGATTCTATGAAATTTGTTTGCATCCTTGTAATATTCACTGTATAATATCACTTAATCTTATGTCAAAACACGTTTATTCCGATATTCACACTTACGATGGGTACAGATCAACATACATCGAACGACTTCGGTACTACGAAGCATCACAACGGTTGAGTTACTACCGTGAAAACACTGCTTAATAATATTTGACTTAATCAATTTGAACCGTTTGCATTAGGATAATTGTGAGTTTTAAAAGAATCTTCGCGTTAGTTTTGAAATATTTTTTTGGTTTTTTTTATTTATTTTTTATTCAGACCATCAATAGGTATCTTCTAATAATAAGACTTATAACTTAAACTTTATACCAGTCTATTGTCCGTTCACATATTGATTATGCATTACTTATCTGGCATCCATATTTAAAAACTAGCATACAGAGTTAAGAGAAAATTCAAAATAATTTTATTCGTTTCCTATGTTCTCAATGTTTTGTCTTTAGAACTCCACATTCAGGTTACGAAGAGGAATCAAATATTTTTAACATATTTACGTTTGAAAACCGTTTTCTTCAAATAAAACTAAAATTTTTATATAAAATAATAAATAATGTGATTGATTGCCCTGAAAAACTCCAAAACTTAAATTTTAAAATAAATTCAAAAAATAGTCGAAAAAAAAACTTATTTTATATAAAAAATGTAACAACAACATACATGTCAAATTCGCCATAAAATATTCTAATGTCGGCTGGGAATTATATTGAAAATAGTGATTTTTTTAATACATCTTTGACAGAATTTTCTGTTCAAATATTAAGATATATCAATATTATGATATATAATATTTATTTTTTTATTATTTATTTTATTTTCCAATGTATTACTTTGTATTTTGTGCATACTTTTTCACTTATTTTTGAAGTTTTTGTAAATTATTTTTATGAACTTAGAGCTATAAGTATTATATTAAATTACATATATATATAAATATAAAATGTAAATTGTAATTATATCCGTTAATAAAAGATTATTATAATTATACTAATTGATTATCATCGTGTGTTTCGCAGCAGACCGCGGCCGGAGCAGAAAGAAAAAACGCGACTTTTTCGGTGCCATGAAGACGCGGTTCAACAGATCCAAGTTCAGATCCAAATCGATCGACGCCAGCCAGCACGACAAGTACAACGACGAGCACAACATGTACGGGCTGTCGCCGGGTCAGGCGCGATCGATATCCGCGGACGGCACTAGAATGTCATCGGAACCGTCTATCGGTAAGTCACGCACATGATATTATCGTTTTTTAATGTTACAGAGCAAAAAAAAAAGAAAAAAAAACTTGATACGCAAATCGATAATAAAGACTTAAATATTATTATTTTGGGTTATCTTGTTGTAATAATTAAAATTTGCAATTGTGAGATAATATTGTTTTAAGAAACTGCTCTGCTCGTTAATAACAATTACGGTCGTGTAGAGGGCGAGACTAAACACGATTCCTGTAATTTTTTTAATTTTATTTACGGTTTTGAAATTTATTATTTATGATTCGGTATTATTTCCTTGAAAAATTCATAAATCCTCGAACGAGTTGTATCCGACCGAACGGAGCTTGTCGCGCCACCCTTCCGTTGAATTTTCCAACAGATAATTAAAATTGTTGGTTTTTTATACTGATATTTAAATAATACGTTTCATAGAATATGGTCTATACAACAGCCAAATTGTATAGCGAACCTTCTTTCTCACTATGATTTTGGACATTAAAAAATAATTATTACACCAAGTATTATAGGGTGACCATACGTCCTGTTTTAAACAGGATTGTCCTTTATTTTGGCTCTGTGTCCTGTTGTGCTGACAAACTTCTCTCAGGACGTTTTTTTTCCGTAATTTTAAGTCTGTCCCATATTAATCCCGTTTTTTGACTTACTATTGATTTAAAAGTTTTGAAATGAAATTATTGAATAAAAATATAATGTAAGAATCTAGAAATCTTTTAGATACCATTAGATCGATTATAATCGTAAAATGAATTAACACGTTTTTTTTAGAAAGTAAAGTATAAATTTAGTTTCATTATGTTATTTTATGTTTTTCAAAATAATGTTTTTATGTGTTTAAATTTAATCTATAAATAGGTAGTTTAAAAATTATACTTTTGTCACGATTCAAAAACATAAATAAATATTGTATATATATATATATATAATGAATACTTATTTATTTAAAAATATTATGAAAAATATTTTTGTCCTGTATTTTATTTTCTTAAATATGGTCACCCTAAAGTATTATAATATTCACTCCGATACCAGATCGATAACAACGGTTGAACTATAAATATTATACTACGTATCATGGATTATGTATTTTTTTTTTTTTTTTTACTTTACATCGAAATCAAAACTGGATATTTCGATCTTAAAATATGAATTCAAATAGAACGGCAGGAATTAAAAAAAAAAAGCCGGACATACTTCGCACGACGGGGGGTATTCTCTTGACGGGCGTATTAAATTTTAAAGATACTATAAATCATTTCTTCAGTAAAATGATTTTAAACAAAGGAAATTAATAATATAAGAAAAAAAAATTCAAAAAATGTCCAAAATTTTTTTTCACATTTTCAAAATTTTCTTGCGCCAAAATCTTTTCTATAGAATTTTCTATCTATGTTTAAATTTTCAGAAAATTCGGATCAAAAAATGATTGTTTCCGAGTCGTTTTTGTCAAATTTTGGGTAGTTTTTTCCAAA
>JAIPRM010001341.1:28666-39047 GCA_025469315.1 Stegophylla sp. TES_Ste_2020
ATGTGAAAAAAAATTTTGGGCATTTTTTGAAATTTTTTTTTTTTTTTCTTATTATTAATTTCCTTCGTTCAGAATCATTTTACTGAAGAAATGATTTATATCGTTTCTTTAAAATTTAATACGCCCGTAAAGAGAATACCACCCGTCGTGCGAAGTACACCCATCGTGCGAAGTATGTCCGGCTTTTTATTATTATTATTATTTCGAATCTCCGCGTCCCGATCCGTATAATATACATATATTTTACTAGGGACTCACGTATGTGTGTATACTGTGTGTCCAGGTGTGTACGTTTGTGATAATGGCGAGAATATAAATTGTCGCGCGAAAAACAAAAGAGAAAAAACACCCTCACGACACGTTTCTACTCGATTTGGCCAATTTTCCGTTCCATCAGTTCGCGCCAACAACGGCTATTGCACGGTTACGATTTAACAGGTGTTCTTACACGATCCACGTGCATATTATTATCGCGTGTTTTATGCGCACACTTGTGTATTATTCAAATAATATTCATATTTTATTACTATTATATTTCACTGTCGACCGTGTAAAATAGTCGCGAGCGATAAAAACGGTCGTCGACGGACAGTGTTGTTCGGCCGTAGGTGTACAATATTGTATTGTTATTACAATACAAACGTATAATGTGTTAATATGCATTTGTGTTGTGACGTGTGCACGGCGATTTGTGCACATTGTCACGGTCGGTCGAACGTTCCCCGAGGCTCGTGCACATATTATTATCGATATCATTTTGTATTGTCGTAACGAGAGAACGGATTAAAAATTTACTGCGCTCGTTTGGTTGTGTTTAAATTAACGAGTTTTTAAAAAAAAAAAAAAAACTTCATGTTACAGATGATACATAAAAATACAATATTTAGAATACAGAACAGTGGTCTCGAACTAAAATTCCCTACGGTCCACAAATTTGAAAAAAATAAATAATTTACTGGCCATATCGTACTAGTCTCTTTTTTTTTTTTTTACTCACATGATAAACATTAAAGACAAAATGAAGAAATTTAAAAATATTGTGAAAAACATTTTGATTAATTATTTATTTGATATTCTGAAAAAGCTTAAATATACGCATATGTCTAACCAAGCCAGCCTCACTCTCATAATTGGATTTTAGTATTTTTTCTTTTTTTTTTGATTGTGTGATTTTGATAATGAATTTTATCATTATTATTACTATTATTATTATTATTATTTATTTATTTTTTGTAAAACCTACTGGGACAAGGATTACAAATAATACGTATTTTAACTGAATTAAATATTTTAAAAATATTTCTAAGTGGTAATATATTATTAATTTAAAAAAAAATATGTATTATTTAGTACCTTATTTAAGAATGAGATGAGATAAGATATCAGAATATGAAACTATGGATATTTTGGCATTGAATTAGTATAATATTATACACAATTTATCTGGTAAATAAAAATCATAAGATTAATTGAATACATAATGTAGATCCAGATGGATATCTTAAAATGTTCGAAAATAAAAAAATAATTTACTAATTAACTTTTTCGATTCGGGTGGTAGGACGCTTTGAACGCCCAAAATCTCCCCTTTAATCACGTTCTTGTTTGTCACGTATAATATCCTATGGGGTCAAAAAGGGTCGCGCCTACAGTCTGTGATTTTCGGCAAACGCGCCAAAATTATGTATTGAAAAATCGTATCGTAGATCTTTCGGCCAACTTATTTTTATAATCACCCCCCCCCCGGACTCTTTTTCAACGATTTTCATTTAATATTTCTCGGGCTCATACGCAACGGCATCCTTTACATGGATGTCCTCATTCAAAATAATCGCGGAACATGTGAAATTAATTTAAGGGTCGTCGTCGTCGCGTCTTCTCATTTCCATACGCAATTTATCCTTATATTAAACAGCGTATAATTAGTGACCCACATAATAATCCGTGAATTACATTAACGTCAACGTTATTGCGCGCGCGTCGACCTCAGTTGTTAATTTGCACAGGTCGAGAATCGGGGAGGACTTTGCCTCACACGACGGGGGGGGGGTAGGGAGGAGTAATTTATTCGAATCGTTTGATTAATGGACTTTGGCGCGTTTCGAGTAAATCAAAAATACGTTTTCGCCATGAGATTCGTTTAAGTGTCGAATATTGTTGTATATAAATTCGCCGATAAAACGTTCGCGAGCGATAAAATTCGTCTAAATTATGGCCTACGCGTCATCGCGTTATTGCCGAATCCGACAACGGACGTGCTCGTTCGATTTTTTTTTGTTTTTAAATAATAATAAAACAAACACTAAAAACTCTGCTGTTATCTTTAATCTTGTAAACAACGATACATCATCGTCGGGTGACGGTGTACCGCGCAATCGTGCGTAAACGTTATAAATCGCTTAAAAAAAAAAAATAAAAATAAAAAATAAAATATCGATTTGCAAACCGATTACTGTAAATAACGTTCGCGAAATCGAATTTGCATAATATTTCCGAGTATCGCACATCATAATATATTGATATTTGACAAACTGAGGCGAATAATTTCACATTTGATGTACGCGAGCATCACACAACACGCGGTGTACTATTCTTTTTCACTCCGATATAGTAGTTTAGTCCGAACTAATATGCCCAAAATCATTAACATCTCTCTTAACTGCACATTTTTGTTTTGTCAGGGGAGAGGTACGTAACTCGTTGCCACTATGTGAAAATTCGAGAATTCGCGTTGTTATTATTCTTTGACTTTTTCAAAATTACTTTTACCATGCAATATTAATGGGGCTGACCGAGGGGCGATTCTTCTTCATTCGACGATGATTCTGTGGGTCAATACTATCCAAATCCAAACAGTCATTGAAAGGTAACAAATCATGCACACTTGAAGAGCCAAGATGTCGACGAAAAAATGGTAATGTGACTTATACAAAATATCGAAATTACGCTTAAATTCACAAAAAAATGATTATAAATTATTTTACGAACATAAAAAAGTGTCTTAAAAATCTATTAAAACGATTTACGTGGCTTTGAATCAAGATGTTACAACTAATATTATTTTAAGAAACTCGTTGTTTTTCTTACGGCGGATACAGTTTAAAAAATATGTAAAAATGGGTGGACGTACTTCGCTTTGTGGTATTTTTTCTCTAGCAGCGGGATTCTTTTAGTGGATGTATTGAATTATGAAGAATTTGTTTAGTCTTTATTGGATATTCTATTTTTGATAATGAGTCAGAATTTCAAGTTTCTTATGCAATTAGTCTTGGATTTAAAATTGAATTTCTAAAATCAATTTTATAAAAATCAGATTTACTCGATTTTTTTGTATTATTATTATTTTCTGTATTCGTCACGTTTGGGAAAACTATTGAGAGTATCAAAAATATATATATTTTTAAGTATCATACCATCTGAATTATCATAAATTAGAATATACTACGGAATATATATAACATGACGAACTTTATTGAAAACAAAAAATATAAATACAATTGTTTAAGTTAAAACACTAGATTCTTCTTTCTATATGAAATTTAATACGACTAATTACTTTAAAATATTCAAAATATTTTAAAGTCAATTTTTTTTTTTTTTTTTTTTTTAATAATATAATTTACAATCTATACAGAATAGAATAATAAAAATATGTGATGAGTGGAAAATAAAATACGAGTATATAACTTGACTGAGAAGTCACACAACAATGACAATTAGTGCTTGATAGGTGAAAAAAGAAAGAGAGGAAAAATGAAAATTGGATGTAGTTTTAATCAAAAGCACATTTTCAGTCGTCAGTGAGAATTTTCGGAAGGGTCATAGACGCTCATAGTATTGATTTTCTAATTGAAGTATTTTCTTGATTCCTTAGACGTGAGAAGAGTTGCTTGTAATATACTACTTCTTCTTTCAATCATTATAATATTCCAATCACTGTGATGAGTTTGGCTAGAAATGTAAGGTAGGACATTTGCAATTTTTCTAATATTCTGACATGATTGGATTTTATTTAAATGTGTTTTTTTTTTTTTTAGCCACACTAAACAATCGTAACCCGTTGGTCCAAATTGGTTTTAATAGTGAATTATATATTAATATTATCGTTGTATGTACTTGTAAAATTGTTTTTTGATAATACAGATTAAAACATGCGAAAACGAGAGTTTTGTACTAGTCTTTTTGATCATATAAGTCAACAAATAAAAAATAAAATAAAAAAATCCTGAAATTAGAGCTATTTTCATTTAGATAGGAATATATATAGTTGAAACATTTTTCAGGTAGTTAGCCTGATAGTTAAAATAATAATAATAAAAATAAAAATTCAAAAGCCATCAACAACCGCATGCTCTTGTTATAAAATAACATGCTTTGCTATAAGCTGCTTCGTCATATGAATATCGTTTTCTTTCAAATTAACTCATCTGTATTCAAGTATGCATTATACGAAACTCATTGCACGAAAACGTATTCGCTTTTCGCATGAATTCACGACGTGGGTCTAGTAAAATTATAATTATAATTATTATTACTTTTTTTTTTTTTTTATGGGAAGTTTTCACTACACCGAACACGGATTGAACAGGGATGGCTTTTATCCCGCAAAATTATTCACGGATGTGAAAAATTGTTAAATATATTTTGTTTGACATAATATTAAAGCGCTACATTCTCATTGTGTGCACGAAGCATATTATAAACAAATTATTTAATCACTTTTCATGAATTCGTCTTCCCATAACCGTTAGATGAAAGACGAGCATGTATAGTTTGGAATAATAATTTTAGATAATATTTAGTTAGTGAAATCGAAAAAAGATGATTTTGATTTCATCCCGAAAAATCCGTTTGGTTCCTTTAAGGGTTGTTTTTTTAGAATTTTTCAATAGCATTTACTTTTTTCAAACTCGAGAAAATTTTTTACTTAAAACCGGTATTAATATTTTTTTTACTTTGGAAAGTTTAATCAATGCTTTCAATCGTCATGGTCCTATTATTCTACGGAGCGTTTGTCGATAACAGTTATTGTCTGTGATATAATATTACGGTGTATCAGTGACGGTCTGATGGATTTAACTAAGTCCCACGTTAAGCCCGCCGCGGGGGAGTAAGTACACGGGATAATTTCAAGTCGGTTAAACGACGGGACACTCGCAGAGACGCATGGTAATTGTTTTGCATATTAAACCTGACCGAGTGCAATTAAATTCGAATTCGGTTTACCGGTGACCGGTGGGCTGAACGCACGCGAAGTTTGAATAACGATTATACTCAAAATCGTAGTTAGATCAGTACCCAAACCGTGTCAAACGAATTGACTAATTTACCGAACGCATTAGGAGAATACTCGTACAGTGACGGATCCAAAGGACAACAGGATGATAATCAGAGAAGCATATTTGTTTGTAAAAAAAAAAGGAGACATGCTACATTTAATAAATACCTCCAAATAAATTTCCTATTTGACGTTTTTTCAGTGACTGTCGATTGGAATAAAATTTTTATTATATATTTAAATTTTATTCGTTTATGATCTGAAACGGAAAGCACCTGATGCATTTACATTAACCACTTACCATGATTACTATGGTCACAATGGGCCCAAAAATAGCCAACAATAAAAGCGACAAGTGTCAATCTTTTGAAATAAAGTGAATTTCAAAAAATGCTAAGTATAAAGTGCTATTTAGAGGCGATTTTTTATTTAGTGATCGAAGCTTCTGGATAAATAACAAATTATTAAATATAAAAATAATAACATAAAGTATAAATATTAATTAAATAACTGAAACAGATTTAAAATTAATTTTTTTAACGAAATTACCAAAAAAAATGCTCATTATTTCTTCATCTCAGAATTCCCCCCTGTGCAGTATCTTAATTCCCTTCAAGGGAAGAATTCCTCACTGGTTGAGAACCACTGATTTAGTATGCATAATATTGCATTAACTAAAATGTTTGGTTAGTATGATAAATTATTTATTCTCTAATAAAATGTGTTATATCAACTGATGACTTGTGTAGTTAAGTTGCACTGGCGAATGTGATAAATGTGTCATTCTTACAAACCATTATGTATAATTACTGTCAGTACTCTTTGGTTAGTATGAAAAAAACTTACTTATTCCATTATCGTATTTTCGACTATTCTTAATGGATTTTTATAGTACGAGCTAACTGTGCATTGAACATAACATTTTAATAAATGTTACCTCATCAGTGTATCTTATAAATTTTGTATACTGAATTCGAAAGAGAAAAGAACGATTTCAGAAATATTATTGAAATTATTCTGGAGATAGACGAGGAAAAATACTTACATAAGATGGGTACCAAAGATAGTCGTTCGGTGCAAAAGTTTCTAGGAATAAATTTGTTATTTATCAAGAAAAGTTCATATCTAAAGAGAAATGTTTTTGATGTAACAGTGTATCTTCGAGAGTGTGCTAAGAAGTCCTCTGTTACTGGCAGCCGGAAGTTCAAGATTGCAACTGCAAAAAAAAAACAAAAACAAAATGCATTTCAACAAAGTACATTTTGTAAAAATATAAAGAAAATTCTATGCGGTTCTAAATGTCATGTTATAGTATTTCTTGTCACAATAAATAGTTAGGCATTACAGAATTATAACATTGTTCTATTTAACTTATTTTGTTCTCTATATAATTTTCAAAGTTTTGTCTGTAGCGAATAATAATTGAACGAACCAAATTATTTTGGTTGATATGTGTTATATTGATACTATTTATTTGAATTGGATTATATGTAAAGTATAAAATAATTAATTAATCTGAAAAAATAGTACATACGTTTTTTAATTTACCAAACATTTTATTTATTATACTTATTACACATTTTATTCAATTTATCACATCAACAGTAACATATTAATATATAAGCGTTATATGCATTTATTTATAATACTAATTAAGCTGTTATATGAAAATGTTTTATTTTTAATTCGACTTAATAGGCCAAGTCTCAATAGAAAGATTATCGAATATATTAATATAAGGTATTCCAAAAATTATTGATACAAGAGGAACTGACCAAATTAATAATATTAATTTTTTTTTTTTAAGTTTCATGCATTTTAATTCTCATTGACTGACTCCTGAATTGCCCTCAGTTGACATAAAATTACATGTTGTACAATTTGAAATTATCAATTATTCATATTAAATATTACACTGCCTGATATCAATACAAACATTTTTTGCTGTTTAAAATTTTGTAATTTGTAATTAATTACTTCAACATTTTGTGGCTACAGCGACGAAAAATAGAATGGTAATTAATTACAGCGTATACGGTTTCCGGAACTCTTGTTAAAATGTACATTATTTAGTCTTCTTGTAATTTGTATTTATAATAATATCATTGCCCGCGAGTGTGACCTTTACATGTTAGTTGTTCGAATAAAACAACGTAGTAGAAAATAACGTGAAAAACTTTAATTTCGTACCACCTTTTGCCAGCATAATATTATTCGGCACCTATAACCTGCGATCTGCAACTGATGTGTAGTAGTTACGGAATACAATTAAATACTCCAGATAATTATCAGGATTTGTATTTTAAGCACTAAAAATCGTCAAAATAATATTTCGAAACTCCATTATAAGCACTAAAATATATATAAAAAGCGATCTTGAAAAATATGGTGTTTAAAACTAAAAAATAAATTGAGAGTCCTCTCAATAAAATTAAAAGTTTTTCAACTCAATTATTATAAAATTTCTAATTATGTGTCATATCTGCCTTGTGTGTAATTTTTTAAAACTGTAAAAACCTTTCATTAACTCTTTCAAGTCATTACAGTTCTATATTATTGTCTTGGTTACTACCACTCCTGGGGTAGAGTCATCGACTTTTAAAATTAAAAATTAATGCAACTAGTTTTCTCATAAATGTCAATGCATTTTTTTTTCATTCTTTGAATAGATTTTAGAATACATGAGAGATACCGGAGTAAAGATATTGATATTTTTATTTGAATTTTAGTACACATGAAATTCTGTCTTTAGCCACATCGACAGTAAGGTCATATGAGTAGTTTTGAATGCAATAATGTGATATATTTTACGAGTTAAAAAATTAAAACTTAACACGCCGTTTTTGAACCTTAACGCTACCGTTTTTAATATTTCATTACCATGTGTGTTTCAGACTTACTGTCGCCCCCCAGGGCCGGTTCGGCTCGGTCGAGTCTGAGCGAGATGTCCGGAGCTAGTGGCGCGTCAACGGGCACGTATTTGCACGAAGCGTCCACGCTGGTGTTGGAGACGACGGAAAACAATGCGAAAAAGTAAGTCAACCCTCCCCTCTCCCATGAGCAACACCCCTGTGGGGTACGTTTCACGTGGCGTAATTAGAACTACGAGAAAGGAGGACTATGCGCGCACAAGTGCCTCTTTTGTCCCTCCGTCACGAGCCAAAGGAAATTAACTCTCCGGAGAATTGTTGACCTCGACCGCTGCGATAATATGTTCTTCAAAAAAATAAAAATAATAATAATAATAATAATAATAATAAAATATTTCAAACTACACGTTGCCGTCCGCTCACTTGTCACTTCTAGTCTATATATTGTCTCTGCAATGTTTCCGCACCCGAGTTCGCCGGGCCAGGGGTCTTCAAACTACGGGCAACAGAACGGAATTCGATAGATCCACTATTATTAATAATCCCAAATGTAATTTACCACCTGAAAATATCGATTTTTTTTTTTTTTTATCTGAGCTCTTTTTTACCACCGAACTGCACCGTAATAGAAAACGTAATATTTATAAAAATCGGACACTAAATAAGTAATTAAATAATTTTATTGTACATCTAATTATTACACTTTTCCTAGATATAATGTTTTGTGAGACGGTCAAGATCGAATGAAAATACACCAATTAACATCTTTTGAAACGATTTTGTTTATGAATGAAAACACACACATTTTTTTTAAGTACACATGAAATGGACACGGACTATTCTATTATTAAATAGTTAATAGTTAATATAAAATATAACAAAATAATATACATACTTAGTACAAAACCCATAATAATTTTTGTTCCGTAAAATTATTTGATAAGTCGCTTAGAATCGTTTTATTAATGAAATGAGTTACTGTTTCTTTAAAGTTTAACACATTCCCTAAATGTATTCCACTCGAGGGGTGAAGAATAGCCAAAGTGCCACACATGTCGGAATTTCCTCTAATTAAACTAACGAACAATTGAAAGATAATATATTTTACCTTACACTCAAATATGAATAATTATAAACAATAGTTAAATCAATTGAAACCGAACCCTTATTATGAATTAATACGCTTTGACTCGCTCAATGTTTGACTGTTCGTATGATCTTTGAATAAAATATTATATTTGAAGACCCTGATGTAAGTGGCGTGAAAAATCACTGGGGGAAAATTTTCTGGGATCGATAATAATATGATAATATTAATTATCTATTTAATTGCTGAAACTAGCAATCTCTTTTGAAGGCAGACTAAATTGCAACAGGACTGTTTGCCATATATATATATATAATATCAACTAAAAATTTGTTTGGTAAACGAATAAATATGATTTCAATTATCTAATCCAGGGTTTTCTAATCTTTTTTTACTAACACTATTTTGACTACCAAAAATCTCAACCAACCCCTCATATTAATTTTATTTGTTATCATAGTTATAAATTACTTAATAAAAAAATAGTTTAATTTTGATACATAAAATGTATTTAACAATACTAAAAAATAATTACTTATAAATTAAAATAACTAACAATTCTTTTATAAAATAACTCTACAACAAAACCAATGTGACTTATTACCATCCTGAGTTTCATATTTTCCTATTAATGAAATAATATCTGGCTCAATAGGTATCAATATTAGTCTTAGATTTTCCTGTTTACATAGTAATATTCTTCATATGATATTATATTTTGCATAAGTGTATACAATTCTGTATTTTATTTGGTATTATCATCACTAAAAAATCAATGCCTTTTTTTTTTTTTTGGTAGTTATAAATTTAGATATAATTTAAATTGCCTCATTAGCACTTCCTTTAAAAAACGACCCCTCAGTGTTTAAAATGCCCACTATTGAGGGGGAGGAGCGTTCACGTTGGGAACCACTAAAAATTACTAAACTATTCGAACATTATTAATTAATTCGATTATTGTTTTAGATTCTGAGCGGAGTGAAGAAGCTAGTATTTTTACAATGATGTTTATTTATTTATTTATTTTTTCTGTGTACAACTTTTCGTATAGAAATACTTGTCCAAAAGTTTCGATCAATAACTTTTTGAAACCCGATTCACCTCTAGATTGTACTTTAAAGAGGTCATTTTTTGAATTTCTCAATT